>APFE031669366.1:0-20041 GCA_000404065.3 Pinus taeda | reverse complement strand
CCATCCACCTGGTGCATAGTTTTCCCTTAAAATCCTTGAACCGAGAATCATAGAGTAATGCTTAATCCCCCCTTTGAAACACCTTTTTCTTAATAAATTTATCGTGCCATTTAGTTCATCGCTTCTAAATTGCAGCAGTGTTCTCGACAGCTACAAAACGAACTTCATCCAACTCATTCAGTTGTTCCAGATGGTGTTTATGGGCTTCTGAAATATCTAAACCTACTTCAAGGGTTGTCTTGAGCGTCTTAATTTCGAATTCCACTGGAAACAAAGGGGATTTCCCATAGACAAGCTCATATGGTGAAAACCCTATTTTGTTTCGCCATGTTGTTCTATATGCCCACATTGCCTCAAGAAGTTTTTTAGCCCAATTCTGGCGATGACTTGCTACAATATTCGTAAGAATATTCTCTAGTACCTCGTTTGTGATCTCGACTTGACCATTTGCCTGAGGGTTATATGGAGATGTTACCCTATGCTTGATTTCATATTTGTTCATGAATCTTGCTATCATATGTGATGTAAATTGTGCCCCTCCATTTGAAACTATCTCTCTAGGAGCTCCGTACCGTGCAAGAATTTCTTCAAATAAAAAGTTTGAGACAACCCGTTCTGTTGCTTTCGCAACAACCTTGGCCTCTACCCACTTTGTTACGTAATTTGTGCAAACCAGAATGTGAACTTTCTGCTGTGAAGGCATATTAAATGGCCTAATGAAATCAATAGCCCATTTTTCGAAGGGCCCGAGAGTTAGTTGAGGCTGTAATGGTATTTCATCTACCCGACTAGGCTGACCCGCCTGCTGGCAACTATCTCATCCTCTCACATATTTCCTTGCATCACAAAAAATAGAAGGCCAATAGTATCCCATTTGTAACACCTTATGACCTGTCTGCTTATCAAAAAATGTACCCCATAGGGGCCATCATGGAAGCTCTTAGAACATCATAGATGTCATCTCCACTTATGCAGTGTCGGATTTGCTTATTAGATCATGTATAGAAGAGATATCCCTCTATCCATGAATAATGAGTACTGTGATGGATAATCCTTCGTTTTTCTCTATAACACAAGTGTTGAGGCACTTTTCTTGTAGCAAGAAAGTTAGCAATATCTGCATGCCATGGAATGTAAGTAGAAATTGCAAAAAGATGTTCATCTGGGAAACTATCCTCTACATGTGTACCTTCATCACTAGTATCGATCTGAGACAGGAAATCTACAACTACATTATCTTTACCTGGTTTGTCTACAATGGTAATATCAAATTCCTAAATTAACAGCAACCATCATGTAACACAACCAGGGGTTATTGGTTTGTTCATCAAATACTTGATAGCTGTATGATCAATGTACATGAAAGTAGGATATCCTATGATGTAATGCCGAAACTTATTAACATCGTAAATGAAAGCCAAGAACTCTTTTTCAGTTACCGTGTAATTAGATTCATCAGGAACCAAATTCGTTTTGACATAGTAAATTGCATATGGCTTATTGTCCTCTTGGTGGCCCAAAACCGCTCCTACTGTTGTTTGAGAAGCATCAGTAGAGATGTGGAACAGGATTTTCCAGTCAGGAACACGTAATATTGGAGCCTTGCAGACTAGTTCTTTGGTTTCCACAAAAGTTGCTTCACATTCATTTGTCCACACAAATTCTGCATCTTTAGGAAACAATTGAAAAAGTGGGAATGCTATTAAATTAGAAAAAAATCTATTGAACGCCTATAATAGACAGCATAACCAATAAAGTTGTGTACCTGTGTCGGTGTCTTAGGCATAGGAAATTTTAAAATTACCTCTACCTTTGCAGGATCAACCTAAATTCCTGCAGCGGAAAGCAAGTGTCCCAGCACTATCCCTTCCCTCATCATCATATGGCATTTTATTGTACTTAGAGAAACATGTGTCTGCCTGCATCATTCAAGTACTTTCTCTAAGTTTTTCAAAGCTTCTATAGAGGAATACCCATATGGGGTAAAGTCGTCCATGTAGATCTCAACACTGCCATTGACTAAATCAGAGAAAATTCCTAATATTGCCCTTTGAAAGGTAGCAGGTGCGTTATAGAGGCCAATTGGAAGGACTCGACAGGCAAAGGTTCCCCAAGGGCATGTGAAGGTAGTTTTGTCCTGATCCTCGAGAGCTATTTGTATCTGGTTATATCCGCTAAATCTATCCAGAAAGGAGAAAAACTCCTTCTCGACTAATGTATCAAGGACTTCGTCAATAAATGTTAAGGCAAAATGGTCTTTCTCAGTTGCTTTGTTCAGTTCCCTGTAATCAACGCAAATCCGCCACTTGCCATTCCTCTTAGGAACAATGACCAATGGGGAAACCCATTGACTATTTGATATCAGATAAATAAAGCCCACATCTAATAGCTTTTGCAATTCATCTTTGACAATGTTTTTAAAGGCAAGATTCATTCTTCTTTGTGGCTGCCTAATAGGTTGACATTCCTCTTTAATGTATATATGATGAGTACATAAATCAGCAAGGATGCCTTTCATATTGGTGTACTCCCAAGCAAAAGCTTCTTTATGCTCCTAAAGGACTTTTAGTAGTTGTTCAGATTGGGAGTGTGAAAGGTCAGGATCAATATTCAATGTTTTCCCTGGTTCAATTTCTATAGGAACACTATTACGAGGCACAATTTCAGGAATGTTTTCTATTTCTTTTTCTGGTTCGATATCTTCCTGGATATTGCAGTTTGTGACAGTTTCTAAGATTTGACAGGTTAAATTAGAAACGAAGTCGGGATCGCTAAGAAAGGTGCTAGTGGCATCGTCCTTCGTTTCATCTTTAAAACAGAGAGCCTCGCTGATGGTAAGGATGAGTCTAATTTCTTCATCTTCAAGTTTGGGCTCTCTAGCAGGTAGAGACTTTTGAATCAAGGTAAATCCAGGTTTATCTGATGAACTTGGTTCTGTAGGGGGGTACAAGATAAGGTTCTTTGTAACTTCACCACTAGATATTACCATGTTTCCAGATCGACACCCAATGTAAGCATATGTGGTTGCAAGCCAAGGTCTTCCTAAAATCAAAGGGTGCCCACCAACTGGGATTGGGTATGTAAAACCAGAAGGTCAACGGGGTATTTCCATGAGTCTACTGAAATAGTGGTGTCTTCCAACTTCCATACCAATCTAATAGTAGACCAATCTGCCAGTGCTAAGACGGTGGGAGATGGTTTAAGGTTCCGTAGACCCAAGGTAATTACAGTAGCAGAAGTTATAACATTAATCGCTACCCCCAAATCTACCAGTACATTTGGGATATCCACCCCATTAATCTGCGCTGTCATAATTGGATTCCCAAGATCCTCGTATTTAACAGGTATAGATTTCCCCAGCATTATATTTGATAATTTTCCCATTACATGAATAGTAAGTGGGTCCTTTGGTTTTCTACCAGGTTTCTTAGAATAGTATTCTTTAATTGTCATAGCATAAATTGGTATGTCCTTCATAGCCTAAAGTAACGGAATTTTAACGAATAAGTTCTGCAATTCTCCCAAAAAGTCGAATTCAGGATGAGGGCTTTGTTTGCTCAAAGATAGTCTTTCAGGATAGGGTGGACCAGTGTGACACCCTCTAGCGGCAATAGTTTGTGAAGGGGTTTGTTGCTTGACAAGAATCTGTGTTGGCTCTTCCCCTATGGTTCTGTGTTATGGTTTTATGACTTCATCGTCAGTATGCTCAACAATTATAGGTGAAGTCTGATTATTGACCACCCAACCAAATCGAAGATTTAATTCATTACATTCCATAGTGGCAATACTATATGTAGGGAGGTTGAGTGTCTCAACCTGTTGAGCCCCTCTGTTATTAGGATATGGATTGGGTTGGACAAGCAATTGACGGCAAAGAGGAGAATTACTAGTGGATGTATTAGCAGGCAGTTGCAGCTGTTTTTGGGGCATAGGTTGGGAGAATTGTCTTGGAGGAGGAGGAGGAGATCCACGCCAGTTCTAGGACCATGAAGAATTTGGACCAGATTGAGGATACCAAGGTTTCCATGGCATTGGATGTTGGTAGGACTGCGGCCAAGAGGGCGAAAAAGGTACAAACTACTGACCAAAATTCATATTATTAAAATACTGAGACAGGTCTTGAGGCATACCTTGATTCATATTTGGCGGCCATGGTTGTCATGGTTTCCTTGATTCCATAAAATAAAGTTGTTATGCTTCTTCATTCATCCCCTGAAATATTGCCTTCAATCCAAGAAGAGAGGGGCAAGTGCTTGTGGAATGACTCTGTTCACATATAGTGCAAGCCTCCACATAATTTAATTGACACTCCTTCAATGGATGCTTCTCCTTGCATTGAGGGAAGAAAATAGACATGGCTTTCTATGCTTCTGCCTTCTTTTGCTTCGCCTGCAACATGTCTAGATGCGTTGATAATGTACTCATGATATCAGTTCTTAGGTTGTCTAGCAGATTCCCAATTTCGGCCTTTGTTACTCCACCATTAGATGTTTTGAGAGTCTGGATTCCCTACCTCTGTCTCGCAGGCCCACGTGAGAACTTGATGCATAATTCACGGATAGTAACAAATTCCTCCTTTGATATATCTCCTTTCCCCACTACATTCAATAGCTCCAGATGTTCCTCCCTCAGTGCCTTGAGGAAAATGATCTTCAACTTATTCTTGTCCCAAGTCACTGTGGTCGGATCTCCGCAAACTATATTCAAAATATTCCACAAAATCTTCCATATTCTCATCCTCTTTCTGCATAATATTAAAAAATTCTTCCTTTACATCTCGAGATTTGCAATAATCTTGATATTTCTCAAGGAAAATCGTCTTCATATCTTCACATGTAGCAAAGGATTTTCCTCCCAAACCCATAAACCATCTCAAAATTGTGCCCTTCAAAATAGCAAGAAATATCTTCAATTTTTGACAACACTCCCTTGACCCAATGGTGCCAAAAATTCCTTCAAATCTTCTTCCTCTGAACTTGAAATATGCAATTCCTCAGATCCTCTGCTTGCTACTTCTTCTTCCCTGAATTTCACTTCTGCTCTTGAAGGAGGTTTTGGTTGTGAAACTGATTGCCCTCCAAATCTCGTATGAGATCTTACCCTAGTAGCAGCTCATGACGATGCTCCAGACTCAGCCCTTGAGATGATCTCTTGGATGTACGTTTTTCTACCCAAATCAATCTCGTTTCTTTTCGGGGGTCTCTCTCTACCCCTTTTATTGGTGTCTATGTTTATACAATCAGGAAATAAAAGGGAAACATTCAAACAAATTAAAAGCTCAAGACCTGGAGTAGGACAAGAACTTCCTTCCCTAGGACGAGAGAGTGCCCCCTAAAAGAAAACAAAAGAAAGAAAATAAGCAAATCACAGAAATCAAGCTCAGGACCTAAAACAGGGTGAAAAATAAAACTTCCCTTCCCAGGAAGAGAGTACAATACTCATGAAAATAGAACAAAATAATCTGAAGCTCCAGACCTAGAGCAAGGTGATGAAAAATTTCTTCCCCAGGACGAGAGAATAGCCCTACAAAAACAAGAAAAGCAAAGAACCAAACAACCAAACGATCTAATACTCAGGACCTGGAGCAAGGTGTAAGCTTCCTTTGCCAGGACGAGAGATCAGTCCTATGGTCAATGCTTGTTGTACTTTCACGTCTTCGATAGCCTCCCTGACAATGGCGCCAAAATGTTGGTGTCCATGTATGAATCGTGCAATTCACCGAAACCACATTTAATTGTCAACCCAAGGCTCTACGAGTTATTTCAAGGCTATCGTGCAGCCCATAGTTTCCATACCCTACAATGAACATTAACTATAAATTCATCAATGTGTAACCACAAGAAATACTGTAACAGCAAATAAGAGTAACAACAAGTAATAACTATAACAGCCAATACGAATAACAACAATAAGGAATCACAGCAACACACTGATAAACATTCACAGAAATAATAAACTTATAGAAATAAACCTAACACACATATAATCTAGTAGCACCTAGTCAGGAGAGTGGGCCCAACTCCCTGATCAGGGTTGTGGCGAGATCAAAGAATCATGATATGCTCAGAAGATCAATTTATCATTAATAAAAGGAATAGTACAATTGTGTGGTTACAGACTCAAAGTTAGAGCATTCTCTTGCAAACTTAACGCCTCTTAACAGTGTTGGCTTTCAACCCTCGCAACTCTACTTTATACAAATTGTCAATGATACAGCGCCTAGAATTACGACATTGTCTACCCTTAATTACACAATGGTTTTCAGAAAGAAACAGAATGTTAAAAGATAGTAGTTTGTCAATCGAAGAGTTGATTCACCGTTGCATCCAGCATTCAAGAATAGCACTGCCAGTTTGATAGCATTGTTCATTGAATCATGGTGCTGGTCATTCTGCCTTTAAATCTGCAGAAATAATTGAATTAGCTAGTCACTTTGGTAATAATCCCCTACAACTCTTAGTCATTGACCAATAATCCATAGAGACATGACGAGAGGTATACATGTGCACTTTAAGATATCGATTAACCACTATTGGCATGAAATGGATAAAAGAACAGGGTAAAAGGGTGAGTAAAATTATCCAAATCTAGCCACCAACAGCATGGACGCAGGGGGAACATGACAATAGGGGAAGCATGAGTATTAACATCAATGACAAAGAGGGATATTGTTGGAAGAATTTCTCATTGATGTCCAAAGGTGAATCAAGTATTGATATGATGATGAGAAAATCAATTTGCTCCAAGATCATTTGTCCAAATCAACCTTGGAAGGAGCCATAACAAAAGTCAAAAATTAAGTTTTAAAGAATCTTAATCCTCCAACTTCAAGTCAACCTGATAAAGGTTTTCTTTTTAGTGGCAAACTCCTTAATTTTTGTGTATCCAAGTAGACCCTTATTCGTCTAGGTTGGCCCCAAAGAAATACGTCTTTTGAAAAGGAAAAATTTGTATTTTGTTTAGATCGACCCTAAAATAGGTCTCCCTTCAATTACTATATATCACCTGGTCGTGGGAGCTAAAAGGAGCATCAATTAGCTATGAATTTGTAGGAGGTCGAGATACAAAAGGAGTGAAGGAGAATATATGTGATATGAAGAGTGCCAATGACGGCTAGAAGGATCAAATTTATCTATGTTTTTGGTTCACCTTTTGGTTGGGAATTCACTAGGAAACTCAAAATTTTCTAATGTACCCAAGGCTAAATCTACCCTTGTATCAAATCACATAAAAGGAAATCGAGTCTGTACAAGTCATAAGGAGGCTAAAATTCAAGCTTGTTACAAACATATTCAAAGGCCCTATCTGAGTCAAATCAAGGTTGTTCTGAGGACCCTTCTTACACAAATCTGAATTCACTTCTAAGGCAGAAATTTGGTCTGACGCAGATCCAATTTTTTGGACAAATCCCGATCCTTGGCAGTTTGAGGCAGAGATCCAAATCTGAGGAAGAGTCAGATCCAAGTTTCCTAACGCAGACCTAAGCCTACCTTGAATCAGTTTGTTCATCATGTTTAGAGGTGAGGCAAGCATTAGGACTAATTATGGATTGTCCATGCATTTAGGAAGTATGACTTATAATTTTTCTTTTGGATTGTATTGAAAACTTAAAAGTCAAAGTATAAATAATATATATTTAAGATATTTGAGCAGGCCTAAAGTGTAACAGAGATAGCAGTATTGTTGTAGTTAGGTCACTATCCCTAGTACGACGGCCCATAAGATCTTATTCTATTTTTATTATTAATGGTGGCAAGGTGGTGCTAGGCAAGGAAGTTGTATCTTCCTTCGGGAGGTTGATGCCTCCTTCCAGTGGGAGTTGTTAGTAAACCAAGGGTTGTAGCTCTTCTAGTTGTAGCTAGTAAAGCCAGAAGTTGTAGCCTCCTATCAAGATATAAATAAATTGTTAATATAATTTTTTTGTATCTTTGATGTGATATGATTGGTTAATGCTTTGTGATATTTATATTGTTGAAATTTATGAAATATTGATTCACCTCCACCCTCGCTTTCCCCCCACCTCACTTAGTATTTCGAACAAGGGTAGGGAACTAGCATTTAAGCAAGAGCTCCAAGCCCTCTATGTACCTTGATGTTGGTGCCATTGATTGTTGAATTCCTCTTTCATGACCCTAGTAAAAATGTACCAATCAAATCTTGATTTGACATGTTAAGTTTTTTCAATCTTAATTTAATGCTTAGAGGTGATATTGATAAGGAGGATCCCAATATAGATAATCATTTTGATGATATGTAGGGGGTTGTTGTAGCATGATTTTTTTTTTACTATACAGGCCATCTAGAGCCTCTTTGTTGATATATTTTTTATTCAAAAATGGAGTGCACTTGGTGCTCTTTTGATTATATATATATATATAGCTTAACATATTTGTGTTTAATGGTTTGGATTCATATGGATGCATATGAATATTTATGTATTTTTTGGCCGACTAATTTTTTGGTCAAGGTTTTTGTGCGGTTTTCAGTTTTTGAGTCAACTAGTTCAATGACTATTCTAGTTCAGATTACATCGGTTCATTGTCCATTATTCATTTTCAGCTTCAGCGTTTGAGTCTTACGCTAAACATTGATGACCTCAAATTGAGCCTTTGTCTTGTCTCTCTTTATTATCTCTAAAGTTGAGTAATTTCAATTTAATATTCTAGTCTTTAGTCTTTGGTATCTACAATTTTGCTTGGTACTAATCAAATTCTAAAATAATGAATGATGAATTTAAATCAATGTATACAATATTTTATTATTTATATTTCATTAAATCATTTATGAAATATAAATCTCACACACACCTCAACATCCTCCATCCCCTCTGAATTACTCTAAAACTTAAAGTTGTTCCCACACGTCCGATTGTGCATCTCCCCATTCTTGCATCCCCAACCTGAAAATCCACCCCGAAAACTTGGTAGAACATTACTTTGTACATCAATATGACCATTAGATTAACTTTTTATTATAGTCTTGGGCCCCTTTTAAATAAAAACTCGTGTATTTCATTGTCTTTGTCAACTTTTGCAAAACATATTTTTGCACCGTTTCAATGCACTTTACGCACCGTACAACTTAAAACATTAAAAATCAACTTGGATTAAAGACTGTTCTAAACAGCTTTGAAGAATAAAGCAAACTTTAGTTAGATGCAAAGATCTGCATTTTAGTGTGACAACCACATATAAAAAAAATATGCTACGACAATACCACAATCTCTTGAAAAAATTGGCTGCCAAATTTGGAGAACCTCCACCCCTTCTGTATCTTCAATTCTCATTTTGTCTTCTATTTTTCTTACTCTATTCGAAGAATGTTGCCTCTCGGACTTCAACATTCGAATTTGCTTTTCTTCAAACGTCGGCCATTTTTATTGCATAGCATATCAAGTTTCAGTTGAAAGTACTCAAATTGGATAGATCTTAATTAGTTCAGTATTAGGTAGCTTCCAACATAGGGGTAAGCCGTAATTGTTTTTTGGTTCTTCAATATTTCTCTATTGTGCCAAAGAAATTCCCAATGCATTAATAGAACTTTTGATGAAATATAAAGTCACTGTAGTAAAACAACAAAAACACTAAACTTAGTGTGCAGTGTGCTTTAACAAGTATGCACATGTTTCAACAGAATTCTCTGTGTACTTAAATGTAACAGTCAATCCCAAGACATTTGCCCTTATTCTCTGTTTCTTCTTTCAAGGCCACAATATATTAACATCTTGATGACAAGCAAATACAAAATAACAATAAATTGTAGATGTCTGCAACTAGGCACTTTGATCTTATTTTCTTCCATAAAATATTAAAATCATCAATGCCCCAAATAACATTTACATTGATCAATATGCATGGGTGAAATGAAGAGCTAGCTTGTCAACAGCGCTCCATGCATCCAAATCTAAAACCTGATAAGAATTAGCAGTGTTGCATATGAACATACCCCTGATAGGTTCTAGCATTCAGAAGCTGGATTTGGTTAAGCTCTATCAGATTTGACAACCATCACGGCACAGCCACAATATCTGTGCTGTAATATCCAATTCGACTGCTCATAATGCTTCTTAGGTGCATTGCAGAAAATGAATAAAGGTGGTTGGAGTAAGGATCAACTTCTGTAAGAAAAGCTTACGAGGCAAAGAAAAAAGTCCACAGTGCTATTCAATTTAGATGATGAAGACTCAAATTGCTTAGAGCTGATTCATGAAGTGCCAGTCACACTCGCTGTACTGTGCCAACTAGATTGTTCCTCCTTAACTGAAACCTGTCTTATTTTGCTTATATAATTTTCCTGCTCCATCAATATTTACAGGAAAGGATATTGGCAGAAACCATCAATTATGGTTCAATATCTGATCATTTTGCATGTACCAGAGCACTGTTTTCTTTTCCTATTCTCTGACAGAAACTGAACTATTGGTGTTGAATAATGCTATTGTGATATCAGCAACTCCGTTGAACTATTCTGAAAATTTTATACGGATTGCTTGAAATCATGTGGTTGATTCCGAGCTGGCCTCTGCAATAAGTTTTGTAATCTTTGGTTGACGCTTGTTGGTTAGACTATTACCTTCTAACAAAGAGTCTAATTCATTATTGCGAGAAAATTCTTTCTGAAAATCTTTGACTCCATCAAGATGACCAAGTTGTGGTAACATCAATGCATTGACTACTGTCCCTACAATTACGGTAATATCATCCAGCTTCCCTCCTGCAACAAAAGAAAGCGCGAAATATAAAAGAAAACACCAAATCAACAACCATTGTAAGTGATCAGAAGTGTGCAATACAGCTAAAGATACGGTTTCCATGCCTGTGAACTTTATTCCAAGTAGTTTCTTCCATGCAGGACCATCAAATCCCTGTATTAGATTGCTGTCAGTGAAAGAAAAGTAATATGCTTAAATCTTAAACTATGTTTTCAAAGCAACTGAGTAATTAAGCTTCATACCTGGATTCTGGCCTCCAAACAATATGGTGAGTCAAAAGCTGGATCCCTTGCATGTACACTTGCTAGATTGGCCAATGCCTCTACTGCAAAACAAAGGTAGGGAAAAACAACTTGGGTAAACAAAATCAAGTGAAGGTAGACAGTTATAGATAGAACCAAGAAACAGTAGCCTGGAGAAGAGAAGCAACTGTACCTGTTTTGTGTGCAACTTCTGGATCAGACCCTTCAAACCTACTGACCACACCTTCTATTTCATGATCAAAAACATTGTCGAAAAGTCCATCTGATCCCATGACAATTATGTCTCCTTCTTTTACTTCTGTGCTGTATACCTGTTTATTAATGAAAAAGAATCCATTTTAATCAATTTCAATATACGTCACGAACCATGATATGTGCTGATAACTTTGTTGAACAACAAAACCAAAAAGAAAACTAAATGCAGTTGTAGAGGCTAGTTATAAGAAAGTACATCTCTATTTCTAAGTAGATAGAGATGAAGCTGTAATATCTCCAATTTTGATTTTTCATCTGAAGAGGTCAAAGAGGATCCTTGGGGTGGTGCTAAGCATAGCCCAATTTTGCAAATTCAGGCATTGGAGGCAATTTTGATATCAGGGACATGAGGACTTAGGAGAATAGGCGAAATTACAGCCTTAGTGGAAAGTGGGGACCACAAAAAGGAGGCAATTCGACCTCTAGATATAATTCGCACTCATGGAAGACAAGAGAAAGAAAAGGGTGCGAGTTGGTGGAAAATGGGGTCCACCAAGGGAGAGAGGACCAGCTTCTATAAATAGCTATGTTACCGGATCCGTTGGGCTTAATGGCTGGATCTGCGGATCCCCGGATCAGAGACGGATTCGGATCCGGATCCGCAGAGATCCGCCTATCTTTTTTTTCGTGGGTAAAAGTATTAAATAAAGACATTATTAACTTTATTATAAATATAAACTTTATTATTAACTTTATTAATAGTATTAAATAATAAAGACATTCTAAAATTTATTATTAAATTTATTATTAACTTTATTAATAGTATTAAATAATAAAGACAATTATAAACTTTAATACACTTAACTGACGTGAACTCATTTTATTAAACTTTAATACATGTGACGTGGCTTTTTATTTATTTAGAAAATATTTTCAAGTTCAGAAAGTAAGTTTATATTTTAATCAATTTTAAAGTTCCTTTTCAAGTTTAAAAGTAACTTTTCTAAAATAACTATAAGTTTAATAATTTGCTTAATATAAATAATTAGAACTTAGTGTTTATGATGCATTAATTATATTATGGTTAATTTAATAATTATTTTTAAAGTATTAAATTGGAGTTATATATTTAAAAAATCACATATGCTTTTTTATTTTTATATAAATTTAATTAATGTTTAATTAATATTTATAAATGATACATTAAGAATTATTTATTGTATGTAAAAATTATATATTAAAAAATTAGTATATGTTTTTATTTTTAATATTTGTATAAATTTAGATTTATTTTTTATATTTATAATATTAAATTTTTAATTTAAAAATTATAAAATATTTTATATTTGCTTGTACTTGCCGTTTTCGGATCCTGGGTTTTCAAAAAACTGGCGGATCCATATCCGAATCCGGATCCGGATCCGAATCCTGGTAACTTAGATAAATAGGGAAAGAAGGCCTCCATTTGGAATCTTTTGACCACTTTACTTTTGAACATAAGTTTTCTTGAGTTGTTTAGCCAAGTCCACCCATGTTGTTTAGCAAAAGGAATTCCCAAGTGAGAATTCCACCTCTTCGAGTGTCACCCTAGGAGAGTAAAAGGGAGTTTGTTCTGTGTGATTGTGGAGCTCATTTGCAGTTCATTCATCAGCTTGTGCGTATTTGCCTAGGTCACAGAAGGAGAATTCGTGGGTTGAGAAGAGCCAACAAGAAGTGGAGACTGGGCCAAAGATCTTGCAGAAATTTATCCATTGGAAAGGTGATTTTCCTTTCGGTATTTTGCACGCCTGAGAGTGCTACATTTTGGAGGGTCGAATTGTCCAAAATCTAGGCCTACACAGGGGTCACTGGACATCTACTGCACAACCATAGAGAGCAGGGAATTTTGTGGGAGTTGGGCAAGGAGAAATAAGGAGACTTGGTACAGTGATTTGCAGTGGGTTGGAAGAAACTCTCCAAACAGTGATTTGAGTCATTCTACAGCGGATTCCTTCCTACAACACATTCCGCTAGCCAGTTGGAGCCAAACGCACTTCTTGGGGCCACCGGGGCATGTTGGATTCAACCCAAACCCTTTCTGGGTTTGGAGCATGGCGCAATTCACTCTAGGACCATTTCCACCACTTGGGTTCGTGAGATATTTCTGGTCTTTTTTGGGGTTCTTGCGAGGTTGTCACTCACCTAGTTTCATCTCATTTCGGGCACTTTTCAAAGCAATTTCTCATGTTCCATCCCATCAACAACTAGCAGGAATCCTAGGCAGAGCACAGATCTCTTGGGAGAGTCATTCCTACACTTGGGCCATTACACTCTCACCTAGGTTTGGCATAGCTTGCAGTAGCAAGCCCAGGTTCCATTGTCCTTACTCATTGTACTCATCATTCTCGAGATTAGTAAAATGGCTTAGTTGTTCTGCTTACGTTTCCTGGTGTTTTGATATGTATGTGTGGTATATATTTAGGGTTGTTGTTCCTTGTGCATGTTTCTGTTATTTGCTATACTTTTTCAATTTGGAATATTACAGTGGTATCAGAGCGTGATCTTGGCCAGTTGTGGGAAATCTAGCATTATCATTGAGGTGTTGGGCATGCATGCATGGTAACAGGTGGAATTATTGACCAACAAATGGCTAAGGGGAGAGTGAGTATGTAGCAACTCTGGGATGGGATCCATCGGAATGATGAGAAATTGGCCCAGCTGAGGAAGATGATGGACCAAATCCATCTTCATCCTTGCAACAAAGACAATAGAGGTGTGCAAGCCATAGAGGTGAAGCCATTTACACCATGTGGAGGAAGTCAACAGAATCAAAGCACTAGACCTCCTCAAGAGGAGTGGACAGGCCAAGGCTAGCTAGGTGAGGAGACCAGGAGGAGATCTTACTTTAGACTGTGGGGCCTAGGGCACAGGTACACTGACAACGAGCTTGAAGAGGAGGTTGAGGGCATACGGGAGTGTGAGGAGCATGTAGATATACTCAGTGTGATGTAAGAGTCACCCTTGTTGGAGATCTCTTTGCTAGTGTCGGTTGACACCTTAGTGGAAAAAGTAGAGCATACACTTTGTGGGCCATTTGTTGATGAGGTGCCACTCATGGATGAGGTGTTGACAGTTGATGAGGTACCCAGAGTTGTGACCGAGTTTTCATACGATGGCTACCCACAGCAAATTGATGAAGTGCCTCGAGACATATCCACCATTGGTGAGGTGTCAAGAGACACAAAGGTATCCAGAGCTATGACCAAGTTTACAGATTATAGTCGACTACAACAATTTCATCAACTCTAGGCCGACCTTCTAGTATTGAAAAAGAAGGCCACAATAGTCCGAGAGACCATTCTACAGCAAAACAAGGAGCTAGATGGCATGAGAGCGGTTTGTGCCGAGTCAGCGGCCAAGCTGACTCACATTGGGGAACGGTTGGATTCCCTAATGGTACAGCTAGAGGAGTACACATTGGAGCATTGGAGCAACCATTTCTAGGCATACATAGATGGGGCTTGCGACACTATTAGGTTACCTCTGCACATTGGGGAGATAGAGGCTAAGTTACCTAGTTAGATCTCACATGTTGACCAAGCTAGTGAGATGAGGCAACATGAGTTGCAAAAGACGCAGCATTCGCATGTTGAGGTTGTTGCGTGTGCAGGGACACATGCATTTGATCCTGCCCTTAGGGTTGGATGGCAAGAGATTCTAAGTTGGTACCTGAATTGTGCGCTGGACTTATGGAGATGGTCGTAGTCGAAAGTGAAGCTCGGCAAGAGCTCCTAGACATTGGGGATACTAAAGGCCCAGGTTGGCATTGGGATCCAGGTGAGGCTTCCTACCATATACTCAAGACGCAAGATGACAGATGTTGGGATTCGGGTGGGATTCCCCGCCACATCATGGATTTGGCTAGTGAGGGTATTAGCAATGTGACAGATTCGTTCACTGATCTTCCACACACTTTCGGATCTCCATCAACATTAGTGACGGGTCGGGTTGACAAGGGAGAAAGTAGGCTCTGCGAGTTGTTTGGGCATGTTGGTTGTCCATGGAATCTCAGGATGATTAGCACATTCTGGCAGAAGCTTGTCTAAAGAGGTGGCATCGATAGGCCACTAGACAGGGCATTGTATGGAGACGATGTTCTTCCATCAATGTATGGGGCACAAAAGCAACCGAGGAACGACACAACAACGATATTTCCACTAGCATGTGTGGAGTTACGTCGCTTAGGTTTACCGGGACAGATGAGGAGATTTGACACGCATCATGGTGTGTTCACTAGCAGAGTGGCAAATACATTGGCACATGCAGGATGCCTTATGATACAGGGTGGTACGACAATAAGGAGCAATATCCAATGGGAGCACAGAGGTGTATGGTGGTGTATCATGATGTGTGGGCTTGCCCTATGGAGTAGAAATGATTCACACTATTGACCACTGCGTGTCAACTACCCATAGCAATACACCCCGTTTTCTTCGCAAAAGGGATAGTGCTTGATTGATGTGTCCATGCCATTCGACAGTCATCGTCGTCTTGATCATATTATGTTGTAAACCCAGTCTGCATGTGTAAATTGTAAATAATCTTAACAGAGCTGAGTCATGTATGTAAATTGCCTAGGTGGACCTAATTTTCTAGTGATAATCTATGTTTCGGAAGGTTTTTTGTCTCACCGATCCATGATCGACAGAGTTTTCCTTCAGCCTAACCCCAAAGCCGGAATGGATTTTGTCATTAGAATCTTAGGGGAATCCTAGCGTGTTGATCTGCTAGATTATGTTTGGTCACAGAACTGGGTGGTCTATGAGGGTCTATTTCAAATGAGTTTTTCCCCTTAAGATGTCAAATTGTAAAGTTCATGATGTAAAGTGTCTTGAGGGTTAGAAAATGTTTTAATACCCTCATAAGTCATAAGTCCTAAGTCCTAGGTAATTTTTCCAAAGGCTAAGTTCGAGGATCCATTTAAAAATTAAAATTAAAAAATTTAAAAAATAATAATAAAAATTAAAAAAAAAAACAATAAAAAATTAAAAATAATATATAAAATTAAAAATAAATAAAAATAAAAATAATAATAATAATAAATTTTAAAAATATATATATATAAAATAATAATAATAATTAATTAAAAATATAAAAAAATAATAAAAAATAGAATAAAACCTAAAAAATAATAAAATAATAATTTTGTGAGTAAATAAAATGCAGAATTTCAATTTTTTAGTGCATTAAAAATTCGACGGATGAGATTTAAGAAGATTTCTTGATCCTCATCGACGGTCGAGATCATTTTGACATTGGATCACTCGAACTAGCCATTGGGAATTTTTCCTTTAAATAGGGTGCTAGGGGTCGTTTTGAGATCATTCGATCTGTGAGTCTTGTGCTAAAGAAAGCTCTCTTGTAAACTTTTTCTGGTGCTAATAAAGAAAGACTTTGGGGTTGAAATCTTGCTGGTGTTACTCTCCTGAAGTGTTGTGAGTTGTTTTATTTTCTGCATATTTTTACTTTTCAGCCATTAGTAATAGCTTGATGTAGAGTATTCTTGAACACAGGTATCTTGTTCACTTACTAGGGTTTGAATGGTAGTAAGATTTCTGAAATAATGGCAGGTATCTCCATTGTATCTGGAATCTAGTATTGTTTTTTTCCCTCTTATATTGATGGTTGAAGTGAGTTGTGCAGGAAACCATTATTAAGAAGATCAGTGGGCGTTTGGGGAAGTTCTCGGCTGAACTAGCCAACTCTCGCAAGCATTCTCTTGTAGAGCCCAGCCAGTTTCAATCCTGGGTTTATCATCTAAGTTGTTTTTCTGAATTGCATGAGAGATTTCTAAAGTTTTTCATAGTAAATTTGGAATTTTGATAATATCACTGTTGATTATTGATAAATCTCGCTGTTTAAGAGTCGAAAAATTGTAAATGTTGTAAATTTGTAGCTGGTTTGTAGGGTTTTATTTTTAATCCTTGCATATATTTCCTAGGTTTTTGTTTTCCATTCGCAAGTTGCAGGTCTGAGAAGAAATTTTTGTGTATGAAGCCAGATCTGGCCCCAGAAAATAGCCTTTGCAGGTGTGCGCTGTTCAAACTTCCAGACTTGCATTCTTCAAATTGCAGCACTGGCCAGTCTCTGCTCCACCGTGTAGCCACTGACTCCTAGCTCGTGTCCATCAGCATCCATCCACTACCACGTGCTCTTACTATTGTTAAATTTTCTCATCAACCCTCGGCCTTCCCAATTTTTACTGACTGTCGAGCTCAAGCCATCACTGTGGCTACCTCATCTGCTAGCCCGCGGCCCTCCCTTCATCCATCAAAGTCGCATTCTCATCATCACTGCCATTTTCAGCTCTTCTTCATCGAATATGTAAAACCTCTCTCTTCTCGCTGTGTGATCCCCAGCTCCCTCATATTGCATATCCTCCCGCGTTATCAACTCTCTGTCTGCTGCACACTGCTGCATCATTTTCCTTCCTCTCGTGCCTTCCACACATCTTTCCGGCTAGTATCCTCATGCGTCCATACTCCGTCCATATCCGTTGCATAAGCTCATCCATCGTTGCGCCATTTGATCTGCCCTCATTAGCACACCTGCAAAACAAATCCTCGCAGTATTCTCTGCCCGCGTCTGCCCTCGTGTGGTTCCTCACTGCGTGCACCTATACCTCATACCCTTTCGCAGCCTCCTCCTACGCCTTTCGACCCGAACGTTGACAGCGGCAAGCAAAAAGGGGATTGATATTTTTTATGTGTGCGTTACGTTTAGTTTTGTTATATGCATTGGATGTATGTATATTATTATAGTTAGGACCTAAGGTTAGCATAATTAGTTTTAGAGTTAGATTTTGTTAGGTTTTAGTTTTAGATATTTTAGATTTAGTTTTAGATTTTAATTTTAATTTTTTTTTTAAAGTTTTGATACTAGACTTTTGTTTAAAGTTAGTTTTTTAAATTATAAAAAAATAATAAATAATAAATAATAAAAATTCATAAAAAGCTCCTTTTTGTTTTTAAAATAGATTTTTAGTTTAGATTTTGATTTAGTTTAGATTTTTAGATTTATCTTAATCTTAGAATTCATTATAAAAAAATTATATATATAATATATATATAATATATATATTATTTATATATATAATATATATATTATATATTTTGAAACATTTTGCCAGATTTAGTCTTGGCTCAGGGCTTCTTCATTTTGGCGATATATCTTTCCTACTGAAGCTGAAATTTTGATCATTTCTTTATGTGGTTAAACGTGCCTAAATGTTCAGTTGAAGATTAACTACATGAATGTGATCTCTGGTTAACTTTTTACGTGGTTGTTTATCGAACTTTATCTTTCAAAATTTCAATTGTTGGAGTATCATTAAGCCATTTATTGATTATCTCGCATGTGGTAAAGGTTAATCTTTGTTGGTAAAACGATTGTTAATGAGTTCCTATCTTTGCAGCATTTGATAAATAATCGTTTAGTCATTTATTTTATAAGGCACTGGTCTGTAAATTTAATAAAATCAATTTAGTGTTGGTTTCCCTTCGTGTCTCCCAACCCAACTGATTCACAATTGGTCATCCATTTTCCTATAGGGTCTACCCCCCTTAGCTGCGGGAGACAGGCTTAAACGGAGAGATCGGGGATCAGGGTGACAGCCCCCGGTCTGAGCGTTGTTGTGACACTCTGTGCGACAACATTTTTTGGCGCCGCTGCCAGGGACAGAGTTTTCCTGTCCTTGGTCCTTTCATTTCGAGCTTTTTCGTGTTTCACTTCTTGTCCAGGTGGCGACTCCACTTGATATATTATCTTCAAGAGTCTATACTAGAAGACATCCAAGCAGTCTGTGCAATCCTGCTCCTGATCCTGAAAGGGCCCTCAGGGTACGATTACACAAACTCTCTTCTCGTACACTTCTTGTTAACCTCGGACAAGAAGTCCTCTCTGATATCCATTTGCTTTTTACTAGTCCAGTTGGGCACGACATCATGGATATGTATGCCCCTTGCAATTTTTCTAACATTCCAGGGTATCCTAATGCTCTTCCATCACTTGGGATAGATAAGTTGCCTAGCTTTCAAGGAGATAATGCGATTAGTACAAATTCACATCTGAGAGATTTTAGTATATGTATGGCCAAGTACGCAAGGTCTCCTGATTTCGATCATGAGGATGTTAGAATGACTCTTTTTATTTTAACTTTGGGGGGCGATGCTTATGAATGGTTTACTGAAAACCCTCAGAATTCATTTGATTCCTTACAGTCGATCATTAATGCCTTTAAAGAAAAATATGGAGATAAGAAAGAGGGAAGACATCTTGTAAAAGCTATCAGCGTAATAAAAAAGAGAGAGAATGAAACTGTTGAAGAATTTAATAAAAGGTTTAATGGTATTGTTAGAGAATTACCTCAAGACTATTAACCTACCGAAAAATCTCTTCGAGATTTTTACATTGATGCCTTTAGTCCTGAGCCATCTTATGAATTAAGGCGTGCTAGACTTAATGATTATAGAGATTGCCAGACCTTAGCTATAGAGCTTGAAAAGGACAAGGCAGCATCTGGGAAGTCTGAGATCCCAGGTTTCGATAGGGCCGCTACGAAACTAAAAGAACCTAAAGGAAAAGCAGTTCAAGAACCTGAAAGCAAACTTGTTCTCAAATTGCTCCAAAAGATTGAAACCATGGAAATTAATCATAATAAGGAGATAGCTACTTTGCAGAATAGGTTGGTCCAAATGGAAAGAACGCAAACGCAAAACTTCCAACCTCGAAATAATAATAACAGAAATAACAATTGGCAAAAGAAGGGTCAATCTAGTGAGCAGAGACCTCCTAATCTGTTAACTAATTTGGTCGATAATGCTCCTCCTTACTG
>APFE031669363.1:31327-65272 GCA_000404065.3 Pinus taeda | reverse complement strand
TGAAGAATGATTGGTTTTATGACAGTGCTTACATGGATGAAGATCAAAATAGTGATCTTTCATATGGCCAACTCGATCACAGTGTTGGCATTTCACGATTTGTTGTTTTTGTTGCTGTGGAAGAGGAGCAGAGTCTGGAACAGCTGTAGCTGAACTGTCATGAGGAGCAGGTGAATTGTTATAAATGAAACCAGCATTGTGAAACTGAATGGGTTTTGAGTAGTCTGGAATATGAAAGGACAAGTCCTTGTCATATCCAAGACCAGTTCTGTGCTTGTTGTGGACAAGCTGTTCCCAAGGTCTGATGATGGGCTTGGGAAGTGCAGATTGAGTTTCTGCATCTGCATGTAAAACTGTTGCTTTATTTGAATGAACAGGAACATTATTAGCTTGCTGTTTATGGGAGTCTGTTTCAATCTTATGAACAGAAACAGGTTCAGAAAGATGACTCCATTGCTGTAGTTCTTCTTGCTGCAGCTTTGTCTCAAGCTGCAAAAATTCAATATTTTCGAGTGCATTTTGTAGAGACATTTGGATGTCAAAAAGAGTGCCTTTGTTGACCTTCACTGTGTCTTCAACCGTAGATAACATTAATCTACTCAATAGCTCTAAACAATAATTAATTCTGGCCATTTTCTCTAATATTAAACTTACACGTGACACAGTTACAAAAATGGATGTCACTGCACCAGTCCAAAATTCAGCAAAAAACTAAGCAGAAAATAGCCACCTGACAATTGAATCGAAGACCATTGAATATGACTGAATTTGTGAGAGAATTCCAGCGTCCCTCAAGGTGGAACTCGGCCCTTTGTTAGCTGATAAAAGTTTGAACGGAAGAAGCCTCACAATATGAATCCAGCGGCAGGCTTAGAGGGGCGCCATTATAATTGATGTATATATCATCCCATTTCTGATTATTTTCGTCATAACTCGCTACCACCGCCTTCAACTAACTACTTTGACTTGAGCCAAATAATTAAAAGTCATTTGCACCTTCAATCTCTGAATCTTAATTTTCCAAGTGAATACTACACCGAAACATTGGCCTTTACAAAGTCGTAAAGACTATAACAGAGCAGTGGCCGTGTTGGTGTCTGAATTTTGTTCAAAATATAGGTCTCCACTACAAAGATTGTGCACGATTGTTGAGGAATCTATTCAGAAGATCAATACGACTTGGTTGAAGTTGGGTCCGTCTCGAGAGACGTCAAACGCAACAAAAAGCTTGCAAAATATTTTGAAAGCAACGAGAAATTCAATTTCAAAATACTTCGGAGATAGAAACTCCAATGCCGGCCCTAGCCCACTCTGATTGCATCAACCTTGCCCCACGAGCTTTCCAATCAAGCCAAAGATTGATCTCAATGCAGCGGATCTCCTCCTTCACATTCGCGGATCTCAAGTTATCTCCGCCCAACTATATAATTGTGCAAATTCAAATATTCCAGGAAATATTATGGCTTAGATAAAATGCGAGATGCTAGACTCACAACTGCAGAGATAATACCTCCCACAGAGAACCTCGGCGCCAGGATATAAATTAATGGACGTGGATGCTTATGTATGGCTACAAAGAAATTGCATGTAATTGGCCACAGAACAATCAACATTTACTGAAGATGAACCCTGGCATTCCCTGGGTCAAAATTTTATTGCCAATCAACACCATTTAGGTTAAGGTTATAGTAACGCAATGGCTCAGCTTATAGAAATGCAATGGTTGTAGTGCGCAGATCACACTCAACGAAAAACTAATATTCTCACACTGCAAACAATCTCCTGCAAAGCAAATTTCGATGAACGGAGGCAACCCTCTGGAAAAATCAATATATCGGGCCGTGCCGGTCTTTATTTTGTTCCATTGAATAGTTCTGCTGCCACGGATGATCCTTTAACTAAGGTCACAGGTCAACCAGTTGATGCGAGGCGTGGCTGGAGAAAGAGGACCGTTTCACCTATTCTCGCAATTTTTGTTGGAGAGGAGAAGGACTGGAGCATCGAATGCAGTGCTAACGACGACGGACGACTTAAGTAGCAATTATAATACGAGAGGCAGTCTCTGGTCTACAGGTCACTCAGAAAGCCGTCAGGTACAACGCTTGCAGAACTTGGACGGATGAAGGAAAGAAATAAGTGACTGCAGGTTGCAAAACCCTCACCCAACTTTTTTTGTATGGAAAGAAATAAGCGACTGATTGCAAAACCCGCACCCAACTTATTTTGTACAGAAAACGCACGTTGATAATAAACACCGCAAGGCAAGGCAAGTGAAAAGAGTCTCTGGCTTAGGAACGAAGGTGCCGATTAACAGTAACACTGACGCACACCTGAAACATACGTTCAGAGCGTTCCTGTTTTATTTATCTTTTCACCTAAAACAACTGCGGTCAAGTCTTTCTTTTATTTAACCTCAAACAACTGTGGCCAGGTGTTTTTCCGGTGGAATATATGCAACTGCGCATATAAAAACTTGTCTAGAAAGCTCAGCATAATAGGTGCGGTGAGTGTAACAGAAGAGCAGCAGACAGCGCTATTATTGAAATGCTCCGACCTCCCTCAGCAGCGTGCGTTGAATGCTTATAGTGCAGTCAATGTCAGAGTAGCGTTCAGGACTGAGCAGCTCTCAGACAGCAGGAGTTACTACTATTTCTGGGACCTGTGCGTTTCCTTCAGAAATTAGGTATGCAGCTTCAGGCAGGTAGGAAGGCGTTCTTCAGGTAATGAATACTGGGCCAGCACTATTCAAGGCAACTCAGATCAGTTGCTCAGGGAAAATAGGCCACTCATCATGGCTCTGATGCCATGTTAAACAGACATGGTTAACGAGAAACAGATAGAAAGATAAAGCATGCATTGTATTTTTATTAACAATCTGATATACATTTATAGTACATTTGTTGACCGTTGGGATTCACATCCCAAGGTCCCTTGGACTGCTTTGTCCATTCGGCTTCCACGCTAACCCTTTAGGATTAGGTGTCCAACAAGAATCCTTCACTATGGACCAAAGGGGGGAAACTACAAAACTAAGGGAGCAATTAAGAATTCCCAGACTAAGATAGTTTAGCAGAAAATAGTGAGAAAGTAAACAGTCAAGACAAAGAGCATTAAAACTAATTCTGAAATATCATTCCTTGTTTACCATTAAGATTTTATATAGAAACATGTGAATATTATAAACATGAAGAGGAAACAGTAATAAACATGAAGAGATAATACTTATTTGAGTTTCATTGTGCACAAGAATCCTATGAAATGTCTTTAACTTTATTTCATAATCCAGCAACCAATGCAGTCTTGATTAAAATAGCTCTCTAGCTCGATATAAAATGTCGATAGAAATATCTTTGAATCCACCCAAAATACTTCAAATGAAGAAGTATTTATACAAATTATAAACTGAAATATCTTGAAAAGATATCAAGATTGGTTTTACAAATATCTCAAACTATTTTACACTAATAGAACTTAAATAAAGGACATTCAAAACTAATGAATCTATTTGGCACTATTTTTATGGATTTATGGTGACAACGAAGAGAAAGTCAAATTTGATAGCAACTCTTAATTGATGATGAGGCATCCCAGTCACTAATTACATCCTTTCTTTGTGCTTTATGCCCCTAAAATTCTGCGAACTTAGGGTCCAATGATACACTTGTATATCTCAATCCGTGATAGATATGTAAAAAGTAAAAGAGGTTATTGTAGATTGGTCAAATTTGATAGCAACTCTTAATTGATGATGAGGCATCCCAGTCACTAATTACATCCTTTCTTTGTGCTTTATGCCCCTAAAATTCTGCGAACTTAGGGTCCAATGATACACTTGTATATCTCAATCCGTGATAGATATGTAAAAAGTAAAAGAGGTTATTGTAGATTGGTATGTTACTGAGATAAACCTCTCCCAGTTTCTCAAAATTCATCTCCAGCTATTCACAATATTCTCTATAAAAAGATGTCAAGAACAAGACTTTACAGAGTCCAAAATATAGGTTGTGAAGACATGTACTTATCTCACGTTTGGTAATACCTGTGTAAAAAGTGAGATAGGATTTTGTAGATTGGCCTGTTTGAAACAAAAATTTCTTCCGGTTTTGTAAAATACATCTTGGATTGGTCACAATAGTTTCTGCAAAACTATGACT
Organism: Pinus taeda; assembly: GCA_000404065.3. Taxonomy (NCBI): domain Eukaryota; kingdom Viridiplantae; phylum Streptophyta; class Pinopsida; order Pinales; family Pinaceae; genus Pinus; species Pinus taeda. The sequence goes on along the minus strand of APFE031669363.1, from coordinate 61,118 downwards.
TAAAAAGGAAATTTCTGAAGAATGTACCATTTCTGCTCTGATTGCATCTTTTAACCTTAAATTTCTTTTAACTGTTTTTCATTTTTACTTTAGATAAACTTCATTGTTGCTGGTGAAAGTGTTTTCATCTCTATTTAACCCTTACTGCATCCAAGTTTACTTTTACTTTTTTACTTTTACCATTCTCTTTTTTTATATGTCTTCACTTTGAAATGTATTTGTATGCTATGCTTTGTAACTATCTTCCCTGTTGTTTATCTTCATGCTAGCTAATTTACTTGACTTGGTCTTCAATCTAATACTCTTTAAATCTGATACACTTTGACTATTTTTTACTATGTCCATTTATCTTCACTGTATATTTTAGGTTTTTACTATCTATTTCAACAGTAAATTCTTTTATTTCTGTGTATATCAGCATCAAGTAGTGGATATAGGTTAAGTACATGCATATTTTGTTCACTTGTCTTGTAATTGTATTCTCTGTCTGGTTGCTCTGTTTTGAGAGTCATAGCTCTGTGTGATTGTTTTCTTCTCTGCTCTGTGTGTAATCGTGTTCTTCCTCTAAGTACAGGTTCTAAATGAGGTTTCCTGTTGATTTCTTAGAGTAAACCAGTTTTGTGACTAGTATTAGACTGGTTTATCCAAGGTTTTGTTCTTTGGCTGACTACCTACAAAAATCAACAATAGTTAAGAAAATAGGGGTTTGCAGTGAAGGCATGTGATGGCTTTCTTTGTAGAGGATTGTGTTAGAAAGGGGCCGCAATGGATTCTTAGACGTAATTGGAGGTCAAATCGAGTTGCATAGGTTTAGGAAGGTATTGAAGGATTTCATAGGTTTACATAGTCGAACGGGTGAAAACCATGAAAACACAGGTTTTCATGATATAAAGTTTAACGGGCAGAATTTCAAAATATGATGTGAATGTCAATTAAATGAATGGATGTGCAGTCTATTGAAATGGCAGGGAAGCAGTATTGATGGGCCATCGCATCACTTATGAGGCATGGGCAATTTTGAGGGAAGGTTGTCTGATTCCACTCATCGAGCACCACGTAGCACGGGGGCCTAAGGGAAAACAACCCTTTTCGGGTGGGTGAAGTTTGGGTTTGGGGCCCGTCCAAAATGGCTTATGATCATTGGATGTGGGCCTTCAAACGGGATGGCGATCATGTTGCAGAGTTGCACAGAGGGTAATAAGAAGGGGCCTGATGGGTTAATTGCAGTGGTATGGGATTAGTTTAGGGTTAAGGCGAGATTTAATTGGATGGATTAACTGAAATTAATTGCAGATTCATTAATTAATTTGATTTGTTGGGGTAAGGGGTTGTAATATAGTATTTATAAAAACTAAGGGTAGGGTTATTTTACATAGGAATTTAATAAATATACAGGAAAAAGGGTTTTAGAGGGATTTAGATAATAAAGTTAATAAATTAATATGAAATGGGTGGAAAGGATTTTTACCATAACTTTAATGTATAACACATGATTGGTGCACTTTATTTATATACGCAAAATGCTTAGGGTAAGATGGTTTTTATGAGTTGTTTGACTGGAAAGGATTTTATATGGGGGATTCACTTTTCCTAGTAACAAGGTGTCATCCTTAGAAAAAGGGGTTTATTAGAGGTAAATGATTTTTTTTTAGAAAAATGGTGTTTTTTCTTAGGAAAGGGGATTTGTTTGAGAAAATGAGTGATTTGAAGGGGGTGACTGTTTATGAGGGGATTTTTAGTACTTAGGACCTGTAGGTCATTGGGCCGAGGGTCCGCTCCTTCCAGAAGTCAAAGAAATTCTCTGAGCCTCTTTGACTTAAGATTTTAGGTACTTAAGGCTTTTTCATGGAAATTAGTTAAGTGAAAATGTAATGAGTGAGGGAAGTTAATCATTTTGACTTTTTGAACTTTGAAGCATGCTTGATTTTCACCCATTCTTAGAACTTTTGATGATGAAAGTCAATATTATGCTCTTATCTGACAATCATCACAATTCTGTAACCATTCTTTTACTTATCCACCTCCTCATCCTACCATTTTTACTTTTGTGTATTATGGTGCACTTAAACTGGCAAACCCTTATTAAAACCTTTTCTTTTCTTTTATAATAGTAATCTATCTAAGTCTATCCTTATTACATCCAAGGGCTCAGATTAAATAGTTGAGCTCCTTTTAATTACTCTACCTAATCTAATTATCTGCCAAGATTAAACAATTTGGTCAGATTTTAATTCTCTATCTATCAACATGAAATTTAAAACATGAACTAGTCACGTTTAAACACTTTGACTTTCATGGATTGTGGCATAGAGTACAAGCTATAAAGAATATTTTATTTTACATCCAAGGTAACTAGGAGTGGCATTTGGACTTGCTCACTTTCATGGTCTTTTTCTTGGGGTTTATTTTTTCATTTTTTTCCTGACCCTTTTTTTATTCTTTTTGCCCTTTGATTTTTATTTGAGGGCATATCCTCTTTACATTTTTCAATCTTTATAATATGGAAAACATTTGCAGAAAGAAAAGGTATGTACATAATATAGGTTTGAGCTCAGCCATTCAAAAATTATGACTCCTATTGGTATAGGAACCTAACAGTGGCTCCACTCGGGGATGGAATTACCTTGTGAAATGTCGAGAATAGCGTCGACTAGTAGCGTAATCCATTGGGCCAATCTCACACATGTGTATGCTCTATTGTCTAATATTTGTGACTGAAAATCTTGAACTGAAATTGTAGACTTTTCTGCAAACTAAAATCTGATCTAACATAAAGTTGCTACTGAAAACTGAAATCCCACCTACTTACTCTCATCAGCTTTCTAACTGTTGGCTAGGTAAAATGAAACAACCAATGCAACCACTCAAGAATCATATACATTGTTGACTTTTGTTGCTTGTGCTTGTTAGTGGCTAAAATTGAGATCCTAAAATCAAATATAACTTTGTTAACCTTTGAGAAGATAAGGAAATTCCTGATTTCCTTTGTTGACTCTAGAAATTGCACAAAAGGATCTTCTAAAATATATACACTATTCTTGAACTGATTCAAACAACTATACATCTATTGTGTATGGCCTGCATGCCATCAAACTGAAAAAATACCTTCATCTTTATCACCCTGCATGTTTTCAAATGAGCTTTGTGATGATGTTTCTTCCGAAAATGGCAAGAAAACTAGTTGCGTAGCCAAGTCTATATCAATACCTTTTTCAAAGTCATAGTTAGCTAATGGAGAAGGACTTTGACTACAAATGCCATCTAACACATCAACTATTGGATCATGGAAGACTTGAAGAGATTGTTGTTGTCTATTTTCTATTGGTTCAAATGAAACTGCGTGATTTTCTAAAAACTGCTCATCCTTTTTTACAGATAGATTATGCAAATTTCCTTTTAAAAATTGAACTGCCTCAGAATAGAATGTTAGGGAATTATCTTGGATCATTTGATCTTATGTTCCAGCTTCCAAGTCTTCTTTTGCAGCCTGACATTCAATGGCATTTTGGGGTTGCAAATCTAGATATGAGAAGTCTTGAACAAGGATTTTATTGCCCTCTAGATGGTTAATATCAGGACTTGTTGACATTTGATTTCTAATTGCATGAAATTTATCTCTGATGAACTGAAATGAATAAAAACACAATGGTAAAGTTCCTTCACTGATTTCAAAATTTTCTTCGCTTTCCTCCTCATTCTCATAGCTGAAATGAATAAGTTGATCACCATTTTCAAGCTGCTGAACCTGGACTTCCTTATTCCTAAAATTAGCTTATGATTCCTCTACAAGGTTAATTAGGACTTGAGGAACATAATCATTATTATAGTGATCAAGCTTAGGCACATCATCATAAGAAGTAATGTCACCAAATGTACATATTAGATCAGCAAATTGTGTCTCCACATATTGTTCTATAACTCTATCTCCAGATTTATGGTAGTTGGAATTAATAGGAATTTGTTCATGGCTATCATCCTCTTCTTTTTGTGAAACAAATGTGTCATGGTGATTTTGAATAAAAAGTTCATCTTTCATGGTGATCTACTGTATGCTCTCCTATATCTTCTTTACCAAAATGTCAAGTTTTACCTATGCTTCTACTTTCAACCTTTCTCTTCTAATTTGCAGATTAACTTCTGCATCTACTGCCATGTTTTGCATCTATTCCAGTGTTGAGGGGTTTCTTTCTCTTAGCTAAAATTCTATCTCTGGATCAAATCCTCTTGGGTAATGTGAAAGAGATGAATCATGGGGGAGGTCTTATATTTGATGGCATTGAATAATAGATTTGATTAGATCTGTCTGAAAACTGTTGTATTGTTTCATCTGGATGTCTTTTTAACTGATTATATTGTTCTATGATCACAAGCAGATTAACTTTGATTATCCATTTATCAAGGAAGAATTTGAGAAACTGCTAGAGATTTCAGATGCTTGCCTCATGGAAGGTTTTGAACCAACTCTTGACTTTGTCTTACAAAGAAAGAGCAAAAAGACTAATATTGACATCCTCTTCATCTACTTCAAATAAGTTAAGATAATTCTCAAAAGCTTGAATATGTTTTTGGGCAGTGATACCATTCTCTCCATCAAACCTAAGGAGGTGCTTGTGATAATTGTTAGGGAAAGCATGGAGTGTAGTAGGTAACATGAGGGGCTTATATCTATTAGGAACTTTACAAGTTATAGGAACATGTACATGGATTGTATGATTAGTCTTGATTGTTTCAGATTCTTTGATTGGAATATGATATTCATTAGATTCAGAAGAAGGTTGTTCAAATATGTAAGTAGACTTTATATCTACAACTCTTAAAGGAAAATAATAAAAAATTAATCTAACATCTTCTCTAAAATACAATGTACATTGTAAAACTTTATCAATGAGAAATAACATAATGTCTTGGATAAAAATCCAGTTAAAAGCCTAATCTTTTCATATTGTTCTTTTAGGTTCATTTCTCCAGTGGAGTCATGATTGTGAGATTGATTTGGAGTTGCTAGGTGGATGATTTTAACCTTTGTGTGTTTGATCATTGTCCACCATCATAGATCATATCTAAACATGTAAAACAGTTCTGATGAAAATGCTAATTATCCCCAATGGAGTCGCCATTATGTTATCACCCAGTAATTTCCCAAGGTTAAAGAAGGATATCACCAGGGTAACCACAAACCTAATATTTTAGACTCAGGTTCTAATCAACCTAAATCCAGAGAGGGCTCTCTCTTTATAATTTAACTTTGTTTTGGGTGGGATTTTAGGCTAGTTCTTAGTGCTCATGAGGTTTTGATTTCGATCAAGTGGTGCAATTCTGAGAACAGATGGGCAGAGAAAACCTTCAAGCCATTGGGCTATGGAGTCAATCAAAGAGTGGCTTAACTAAATCAGATCAATTGCTAAAGGAGGAGTTCACAGGGCAGGTTAGCACAACAAAAAGAAAATCTGCAAGTTTAAATGGATGAGGTAGTCCTCACCAGTGTAAAAGGGCAGTGAAGAATCCTTAAACTGGGATCAAGATGAAGAGCAGAAGAAGATCAGCAGCGAAGGGCAACTAATAATCCTTTACTATGGACCAAAGGGGGGAAACTACAAAAGTAAGGGAGAAATTATGAATTCCCAGACTAAGATAGTTTAGCAGAAAACAATGAGAAAGTAAATAGTCAAGACAGAGAGCATTAAAGCTCATTCTGAAATATCATTCATTTTTTACCATTTAGATTTTATAGAGAAACATGTGAATATTTATAAACATGAAGAGATAATACTTATTTGAGTTCCACTGTGCACAAGAATCCTGTGAAATGTCTTTAACTTTACTTCATGATCCAACAGCCAATCCAGTCTTGATTACAATAGGTATTTAGTTTGATATGAAATGTCTACAGAAATTTCTTTTAATCGACCCAAAATACTTCCAAGAAAGAAGTCTTTATACAAATTCTAAACTGAAAGATCTTGAAAAAATATCAAGATTGGTTTTACAAATATCTAAAACTATTTTACACTAATAGAACTTAAATAAAGGACATTCAGAACTAATGAATCTATTTGGCACTATTTTTATGGATTTATGGTGACCAAGAAGATAAATTCAAATTTTATAGCAACTCTTAATTGATGATGAGGCATCCCAATCACTAATTGCATCCTTTTTTTGTGCATGCTACCCCAGAAATTATGCAAACTTAGGGTCCAATGATACACTTGTATATCTCAATCCGAGATATATATGTAAAACATGAAAGAGGTTATTGTAGATAGGTATCTTATCGAGATAAACCTCTCTCAATTTCACAAAATTTAGCTCCATCTGTTCACAACATTATCTGCAAAAAAATGTCAAAAACAGGACTTTACACAATCCGAAAAATAGGCTGTGAAGACATGCACTTATCTCACGTTTGGTAATACCTGTGTAAAAAGTAAGATAGGTTTTTCTATATTGGCCTGTTAGGAACAAAAAAATCCTCTAGTTTTTCAAAATACATCTTGTATTGGTCACAATAGTTTCTATAAAACTATGTCTTAAACAGGAAATTTCTAAATAATGTACCATTTCTGCTCTGATTTCATCTTTTAACCTTAAATTTCTTTTAACTATTTTTCACTTTTACTTTAGATATACTTCGTTGTTGCTGTGAAAGTGTTTTCATCTTTGTTTAACCCTTACTCCATCCAAGTTTACTTTTGCTGTTTTACTTTCACCATTATGTTTTTTCATTTGTCTTCGCTTTGACAAGAATCTGTATGCTATGCTTTGTAATTGTCTTCCCTGCTATTTATCTTCATGCTAGCTAATTTACTTGACTTGGTCTCAATCCGATACTCTTTATCCCTGATACACTTTGACTGTTCTTTACTATGTCCTTTTACCTTCACTATATATTTTAGGTTTTTATTCTCTATTTCAACAGTAAATCCTTTTATTTTTGTGTATATCAGCATCAGGTAGTGGATATAGGTTAATTACATGCGTATTTTGTTCACTTGTCTTGTAACTGTATTCTCTATCTGGTTTCTCTGTTTTGACAGTCATAGCTCTGTGTGTAATTGTTTTCTTCATCTAAGTACAGGTTCTGAATGAGATTTCCTGTTGAGTTCTTCAAGTAAACTAGTTCTGTGATTAGTATCAGACTGCTTTATCCAAGGTTTTGTACTTTGGCCGACTACCTGCAAATGGCAATAATCGTTAAGAAAATAGGGGTTTGCAGTGAAGGCATGTGATGGCTTTCTTTGTAGAGCAATGTGTTGGAAAGGTGCTGCAGTGGATTCTTGGATGGAATTGGAGGCAAAATCGAGTTGCAGAGGTTCAGGAAGGTGTGGGGTGGTTTCATAGGTTTACACAGTGCAATGGGCAGAAACCATGAAAACAAAAGTTTTCATGTTATAAGGTTTAATGGGTAGAATTTCGAAATATGGCACGAAAGTCAATTAAATGAATGGACAGGCAATTTATTGAAATGGTGGGGAAGCGGTATTTAATGACCATCGAAGCTTATGAGGCGTGGGCGGTTTTGAGGGAAGGCCACCCGATTCCACTCATCGAGCAGCACGTAGCACTGGGGGCCTAAGGAAAAACAACCCATTTCGGGTAGGTAAAGTTCAGGTTTGGGGCCCGTGTGAAATGGCTTATGATCATTGGATGTGGGCTTTCAGATCGGACGACGATCATGCTGCAGAGTTGCAAGGAGGGTAATAGGAAGGGGCCCGATGGGTTAGTTGCAGTGGTATGGGATTACTTTAGGGTCAAGGTAGGATTTAATTTGATGGATTAATTGTAATTAATGACGGATCAATTAGATAATTTGATTTGTAGGGTTAAAGGGTTGTAATATAGTTTCTATAAAAACTAAGGGAAGGGTTATTTTACATGGGGACTTAATAAATATATGGGAAAAAGAGTTTTATAGGGATTTAGATAATAAAGTTAATAAATTAATAGGAAATGGGTGGAAAGGATTTTTACCATAAGTTTAATGTATAACACATGATTGGTGCACTTTATTCATATACACAAAATACATAGGGTAATATGGTTTTTATGGGTTGTTTGAGTGGAAAGGGATTTATATGGGGGTTTCACTTTTCCTAGGTAACAAGGTGTTATCCTTAGAAAAGGGGGTTTATTAGGGGGAAATGACTTTTCTTTAGAAAAAATGGTGTTTTTTTTTAGGAAAAGGGATTTGTTTGGGAAAATGAGTGTTTTGAAGGGGGTGACTATTTATAAGGGGATTTTTAGTACTTAGGACCTGTAAGTCATTGGGCCGAGGGTCCGGTCTTTCTAGAAGTTAGAGAAATGTTCTAAGCCCCTTTGACTTAAGATTTTAGGTACTTAGGACTTTTTCTTGGAAATTAGTTAAGTGAAAATGTAATGAGTGAGGGAAGTTAATCATTTTGACTTTGTGAACTTTGATGCATGCTTGATTTTCACCCATACTTAGAACTTTTGATGATGATAGTGAATATTATGCTCTTATCTAACAATCATCACAATTTTGCAACCATTCTTCCACTTACCCACCTACTCATCCTACCATTTTTACTTCTCTTTATTAGGGTGCACTTAAACTGACAAACCCTTATCAAAACCTTTTCTTTTCGTTTACAATAGTAGTCTCTCTAAGTCTATCCTTATTACGTCCAAGGGCTCAGATTAAATAGTTCAGCTCCTTTTATTTACTCTACCTAATCTAATTATCTACCAAGATTACACAGTTTGTTCAGATTTTAATTCTCTATCTATCAACATGAAATTTAAAACATGAACTAGCGAAGTTTAAACACTTTGACTGTTACGGATTGTGGCATAAAGTACAAACTACACACATTCTTTTATTTTACATCCAAGGTAACTAAGAGTGGCATTTGGACTTTCTCACTTTCATGGTCTTTTTCTTGGGGTTCATTTTTTCATTTTTGTTTTCTGACCTTTTTTATTCTTTTTTCCCTTTGATTTTTCTTTTCAGGAACACCCTCTTTACATTTTTTAATATTTATAATATGGAAAACACTTGTAGAAAGCAAAGGTATGTACTTATTACAGGTTTGACCTCAGCCATTAAAAATTATGACTCTTACTGATATAGGAAACTAACAGATATAACATCATATTATAATAGAAAATAATACACATGCCATCATAAGAATACAACATCAGTATCCTTACATTAAAAATGGTCTGAAATGGGGCACTAAAGGCTTCTTTTCAACTTACAAGAACCTCTCCCACTCCAAAGCTTATATATGCCCCAAGATCTATCCTATTCTTAATAAATGCGGAATTAAATAACTTGAAAGAGGTGTATGTTTGTGTTTTCTTTTAACTGTTTATGTGTTTTGATTTCATTTGTTTATGCTGAAATAAAACTCAGGTAACAGTAAATAGAAGCAGCAAATAAGAAAACACATGAGACAACAATGTAATATGGAGTTCACCTTGATATCTTGGGCTACGTCTCCTTGAGCTCTAATCAACTTGACTAGGCTCTTTGGGATTATGGCTTAAATTCTTTTACAAGCTCCATGCTCAACTCCATTGGTTTACACTTAACCTATGCGTTTAGAAATACCATCTTATCCTGCTGACTGTCCATACTCTGTAGATAGATCTAGGCTTCTTTGGACTTGATTCCTTCAATTAGTGCATTCAGCTTCTTGAGCCTCTGGCTTCTCTAACTCCCTCAAAATTATCATACTCTCTCTAGAATTCCTTCTTCTGCCTTCGACACACTCTGGACACCAGCAATAGCTTGATCATTTCGATCTCTTTGATGTTGTGCAACTTCATTATAGCATCATGGCTCTTCTAAGTCTGCTTTGAGATCTTTAGCTCTACAGCTCTGCCTCCAACCTTTGGTGGATCTACCTCTACTCTTGGCTTTGACTCTGGCTCTGGCACTCTCGCTCTTGGCTTTGGGTCTGGCTCTTGGCTCTCACTCTCAGCTCTGGCTCTCATGAGCTTTTGGGTTTGCTCGATCTCCAAGTGACCCTCTCTCAATTCTACTCTCTGTGTTATCTCTCAACCTCTGCGAATCGTAGTAATATTTAGCCCCTTTGTCAATTGATCTCCCTATGCTCTTGTAACACATCAGTTACAGTCCTTCATCATTGAAGAACTTGACTGTTCCCTCATAAGAATATGTTTTCAAAATGGAAAAGAACAGGCGAGAAGGAAACCCTGTCGTTTTGCCTTCCTCTGGCCGAAATAGTCAAATAATGGAATACACAGGAAAACACATCATGAAGCATTTAATCAGACTTCAAATATATGTAATCACATCTATAAACTAATCGGGAACACCATTCTATCGTAAATCGCAATCACATAGGCATATGGAAAAAAGACCAATACATGGGAAATACAAAGAAATCCTGTAAATCCAGATTTCAAAAGTCATGAAATCATGCTTATAAACTCTATCGGGTTTGCCTTTTATTGGCATATCACAAGTTGCATCTCGTAATGTGCATTGGCCCTTTGTATTTGGGATCACTGATCACCGATTGCCGATATCGGCGTATCGCTATCGGCCCCATATCTATATCGGCACATCACAATATCACTATTGCAACAGCCCTAGGGGTCTTCCCTTTGATTGTGCTAATCGGTAATCCGTCAATCGACCGATTGCAATCGCAATTGCTAATTGCCTCACATGGGGTCCTGATATCGAAAATAGGCCTACCCCTAATGTGATATATCGGAGATCATTGATCAGGGGTCCATCTAGCCTTTGGTCTAATTCTGCCCTTTGCACCTCTTCCGATGCTATTTCCTTAAGGATCCTTTAAGTCCATTTTTATAAGAAATGCCTCATTTTCTAAGGGTAATGGGCAATCTTCTTACTACGATAACTTCTTCATCCAAAGTCCATTTTAGCCCATTCAAATTGCATTAGATTCATATTGAATAGATCTATGCAATGGGACTATTCCCAAAAGAATCCTTTGATTTTCATCAGACATGGATTTACTAAGAGTTTGTGTCATTTAGCACCTTTTACCTCTTATATGAAGTCTTTTAGACTTACAGGTTTATCCAAGATCCATTTTGGATGACGCCTTCCCAGTAAAAAATATTTTGGTCTCCAAAAGTTTGATATACTAATCTGAACAGTAGATGAGAGTACAACACCCTCTTCTTTCATCCTTCATACACTTGCCTGCATGGCTAGTGCCTCTGAAACAAAGCCTTTGACCACTTTCCTTCCTGGATGTACTGGTCCTTCTGGGAAGAACTATCTTCCTCCTTGACATTATGCAAAACTCCTGCTAAGAAGGTCACAGAAGTTAGTTTGAAATTCTCTTCCTTGATCATTGATCCAAGGTGGCTCAAACCAATGTAAAGTGACATATGGTTCACAAAATTTTCATTTGTACCCATTTGACATATTTTCAACAACAACTATTAACAACAACAGGATTATAGACAACAACTGGATGGCCTAAACTCCTGCTTTGACAAAAGAAACAGATTTCACATCTTGTGAACACCTCCATGTCTTTACATCTGCATACGAATGATTGACTAGATAACAAGGCAATAAAACATGCCTTTAAAACAATTGATCCTTCAAGTAAAGCATGTGGAAAGGATCTCAAGGATTCTTTTCAAAAGATGAAACACTTCAACATTATCTCCATCTTGGATACCAAATCAACTTTTCTCAAGTTAATATTACATTACATGCATGCTTAAAACAAAACAATCAAACATTTAAGTTAATTACACATACATGTTCAAATAGAGGGAAATCATCAACATCCCCGTGTTCATGCACATCAAGCTTATGTATGCATTTCATCCTTCAACTTTTGCTTAAGTACACTATACTTTTGAAGCTGAAATGAACATAATGTTGTAGCAATAAAGTGAGTCTCCTACTAAACTTTTCCATTCACCTTCTTGCTAAAAACTTGGAACTTGCACTCCATTAACAAAGAAATGCAAATATATGTGACTTGATATAATGCATCTTCAAAATACATGCAACCTTAATTGGATAAGAACTCTTACCATCCTTGCCAATCCATTTCAAAGTTCCTTCCTTTGTCTGCACATTAGCATCAACATGTGAATCATCTTGAAACACATCAATCATGGAATCTTTCTTTCCATTCCTGCCATTTTCTCTTTCCACCTTCTTCAAGTTTCGTGGAAGCATTGTTGGATTCAGAGTCCAACATTTTGCAGCAATAAGTCCTTGCTTATGGCAATAAGTGAAAGACATATGCATCCTCTTGACAGCATGATTTGCCTTGTCCAATGGACCTTTGGCTTCTTGCTTCCTTTCCTTCAAAATTTTCATGTATGTGGCCATTCTCTTCCAACGTCTAGAAACATTATCGTTAACCAAACCACAAAAGGAATAAGCAATTCCTTTCCCACACTTGTATGGAAATTTACCATGCTGAGCATAATCAAAAGGAATATGAGTAGAACCAGATTTATACCTTTCTCTTTCACCTCTTTTACCTTCATGAGGAGGTGAATCAAATGAAGAAGTGGCTCCATTTAGAATACCATCAATCTCTTCAAGGCTTTCATAGTTTCCGTAACTTTGTAGTTCAAGTGTATGCTTATGGACACCTGCATCCTGCAAATGATGTTTCAAGCTATTGCATTCCCCATGAATACAATCTTTACACTCTTGAGGTAGAAGACCTGAAATGAAACTCCTTCTTGGAACTGTTTCAATTGCTTTCATGGTAGATTTGGAACTTTCTCCATAAGACTGTCCATAGCTAAGACCCAAATACGTAGGCCTTTCCTCAACCATTATTGGTTGAAAAATACCCTATGCATGTTTGCCAAATCCTTTTCCTTCATAGCCCATCTTGGACATTAACTTGGAACCTATGCCTCTGGTATGTTTTAAAAGAACCAATATAATCATTCTTAGAAGAAATTGAACACAAACAAGAATTTTTTACCTCTTCTTCAAGTTGATACTTGACTAGGGCCTCTTTGGTAACAAGAAGCCATGTCTCCAACTTATGCACCCTTTTCAGGTTCATATTTTAAATATGAAGTTGTCCTTCCACTTCCTACAATTTGTTAGAAAGCAACTACTTCTCTTCCTCCATGGAATTCAACTGCTCTCGAATTCCAACACTCATTTCTCTCATCATATCCATCATGGTGGACAAGTCTTGCTTCATGTCTTTATCAAAGACTCTTGTGAAGAAAGAAGAATTTGAGGACTCACTTGTAGAGGTTGTCATTATCAGAATGAACAAAAGAACTTCGAACAAGATTAACAAAGAGCTTATTCAAGAATCCTTTGCAACAAACCTCTTGTGCTTCGAAGATTGCTTGGAGGTCCTCTGGGATAAGAAGAATGCCTTCAACCCTTCTTCCTTCTTGTCCTCTCCTAGACTTAGCTAACAACAACTTTCCTTGAACCTTTGCAAACTCAAACAATAGTCAGTTTACAAACTATCAAACAGAAAAATCCTTGCTACTGTTTGAACACCTTTCAAGTCAAACAAGCATATAGATTGCTCTGTCAATCAAGCATCTTGATTTGATATCACTTGTATCATGATGCAATATTCTCTGGTATAACCAGTTATGATATAACCTTCTTTGAATGTGGGGTTAATCAATCTTAGGCTCTGATACCACCTGATATGAAATGGGGCACTAAAGGCTTCTTGTCAGCTTACAAGAACATGTCCCACTCCAAAGCTTATATATTCCCGAAGATCTATCTTATGCTTGAATAAATGTGGAATTAAATAACTTGAAAGAGGTGTATGTTTGCGTTTATTTTTAACTTTTTATGTGTCTTGAGTTCATTTTCTTATGCTCAAATAGAACTCAAATAACAGTAAATAAAAGCAGCAAATAAGAAAACACATGAGACAACAATGTTATATGGAGTTCATCCTAATATCTTGGGCTACGTCTCCTTGAGCTCTAATCAACTCGACTAGGCTCTTTGGGATTATGGATTAAATTATTTTACAAGCTCCACACTCAACTCCATTGGTTTACACTGAACCTATGGGTTTAGAAATACCATTTTATCTCGCTGGTTATCTATACTCTGTAGACAGATCTAGGCTTCTTTGGACTTGATTCCTTCAATCAGTGCTCTGAGCTTCTTGAGCTTTTTCTTCTTTGACTCATTCAGAATTCTCTTACTATCTCTAGAACTCCTTCTTCAATCTTCAACACACTTTGGACACTAGCAATAGCTTGATCATTTCGATCTCTTTATTGTTCTGCAACTTCATTACAACATCATGGCTCTTAGAAGTCTACTTTGAGATCTCTAGCTTTGTGGCTTTACCTCCGACCTCTGGTGGCTTTGCCTCTACTGATAGCTCTGGCTCTGGCTCTTAGCTTTGGCTCTGGGCTCTGGCTTTGGCTCTTAGCTCTCGCTCTCATGAGCTTCGGGGTTCGCTCAACCTCCAAGCAACCCTCTGTTAATTCTGCTCTCTGTGTTATCTCTCAGCCTCTGTGAATCGCAACAATCTTCAGCACATTTGTCAATTGAGCTTCCTGTGCTCTTGTAACACATCGGCTACAACCCTTCATCATTGAAGAACCTCACTCTTTCCTCACAAGAATCTGTTTACAAAATGGAAAAGAACAGGTGGGTAAGAAACCCGGTCGTTTTGCCTTTCTCTGGCTGAAATTGCCAAATAACGAAATACACAGGAAAAAGCATCATTGAGATTTTAATTAGACTTCAAATTTATGCAATCACATCTATAAACCCATCAGGCCTGCCATTCTATCACCAATCATAATCGCATAGGCATATCGCCGAAAAAAACCCAATACATAGGAAATACAAAGAAATCCCATAAATCTGAATTTCAAATGTTATGAAATCATGCTTATAAACTCTATCGGTTTGCTTTTTATCGACATATCACAAGTCGCATCTTGCAATGTGCATTAGCCCTTTGTATCGGGGATCATCGATTGTTGATATTGGCGTATCGCTATCGGGCCCATCACTATATCACCATATTGCAATATCGTTGTCACAATGGCCCTAGGGGTCTTCCCCTTGACTGTGCCGATCGGCCGATCGCAATCGCAATCTCTCATTGCAATCATTAATCGCCTCAACCGGGGTTTCGATATCGCAGGTAGGCCTACCTTCGATGCGATATATCGGAGATCACTAGTTGGGGGTCCATCCGACCTTTCATCTATGTCCACCCTTTGCACCTCTTCCGATGCAATTTTCTTAAGGAGCCTTTATGTCCATTTTGATAAGAAATGCCTCCTTTTCTAAGGATAATGGGCAATCTTCTTATTGCGGTAACTTCTTCATTCGAAGTCCATTTTAGCCCATTCAAATTGCATTAGATTTAGATTTAAGAGATCTATGCAATGGGACTATTCCCAAGAGCATCCTTTGACTTTCATCGGACCTAGATTTACAAAGGGTTTGGGCCATTTAGCACCTTTTACCTTTTATATGAAGTCTTTTAGACTTAGAGGTTTATCCAAGATCCATTTTGGATCAAAAAAATTCTAGTAATAAATACAAAATAAAATAAAATATTGAGTTTTACATCCAATGCAACACCTTGCCTAAACCATAATACCACCATGGAACATTGAAATACATCTCTTAAGTCCTAATTCCAATATGAATTTTCTTGTTTATTTCCAATTTCATGACGAACACGAGGCTATTCCATACTCAAAAAAAGATCACTCATCTATTCTCTTTTTTTTCTAGTATATGAAACATAAATTAAGCCATAGTAACATATAAATTTGCTAATGAGAAATTCTCCTTCAATCAACCCTAGTTTCCAAAATTATGAACAATTACCTATTGTTATGAACTACCACATCATCCTATCCATAACTAAATTCAAAACATTATTATGCCTAAAAATCACAAATCATAGTAAAAGCCATCTTGAATAGCTTTCACAAAATGACATTCCCAACTAATTTTCAACTTGTAAAATTCATTTTTTTAATCTCTCTTACATACTCAATTATACAAAAACTAATTTAATGTAAATCATACTCAAACTTATTAGATAGCCATAATACTTTTACAATATATACCTCTATATCCAATTTAAATTGCAATATACATATTAATACATAATTTGTGACTTTAAGATTAATAGCATAATCTTAATTTCATGAACAAGAACCATTACGAAATTATCTATCATAATTTAGATTAGATTACTTCCATTCCTTCTAACTATTTAGCATTCATAACAATAAAATTTTAAAATTTCCACAAACACATTCCAAAGTTTACTACTAAAATAAATACTTAATGAATAATCTTAAACCTACTCGTACTTATATCAAATTATTTGTTCACTTAAAATAAAATAAATATAAATTTATTTTAATTTTTTTATATAAAAATCTATCATAATGTTTTTTTAAATAACCTAAAATCTCTCTAAAATTATATGTAATTTTACCAATAATCTACACTTATTTTAAACATTCAATATTCTCATTTATTTAATGACATAAATTTTATTGTCATATATGAAATAAAAAATCTTGTTATTATTTATTACTTTAACAATAGTAAACATATGACACTTATAAATACTGAAGACATAGAATCATGCATCTTATAATGGGTTGACTTGATTTCCTATGAAACTTGAATGAACTAGAGATAAATATTTATTATCTGTGGCAAAATTGTTCTTAGATTAATGCCTCCCACCATGTGCCACAACTTGAGCTAGAAGCCACATTCCAAACAAGAGAGCAAATGAAGCTAGAAATAAAGTTATATCCATTCCAAGGCAAGGAAAAATTAAATCATCCTTTTTCATTACTTATAGGTTTATTAATCCAATTATGCCACATGCTTCAAAAAATAAAAAGAGCCTTGTAGTATGTATGTCTGCCTATGGTTACTCAATTTGCTAAAAAGCTATATTTTCAATCACTCTATCAATCTGTATATTTTGAATGATATGTTCGGAAAATTAATTCTTAGTGGTTCTCTACATTCTCTTTCACAGAATAAAAAAGCTCTTATATCTTGCTATTTATATTAAATCATAGATAACTTATAGTTTTTATTTTACATGGATATATTACAGTTCCATTTTACCGTGATCATGATATTAGCTTCATCTAAAATGCTAGTAGCCTACTAATCTTGGTTTGAGGAGAAAAATTACCAAAACCATTAACAGTATATTACAAAAACTGACAGAATCCTAGGCCAAGTCCAAAGATCCTTACTACTATGATGGGTAATTTTTTGTTGTTTAAAATGATCAAAATTTCCTTCTATCTTGTCATTAATTAATATTATATTTCAATAACATTCTGACTTTTCTTCAACTTCCTTTTCCATTTTTTTTTTCCAAGGGCTCTCTATTGAGCAACATTCAAATCTGAAGGGATGGTCTTAATTTCAAGTGGAAAAGCACACTCTTCCACGTAAAGACACAAGTCAAGAATACTAAAATTGATGCTTTATTTGACTCATGATCATAGGAGAATCTCATAGCAATAAATATGGTCCTGAAATTGGAACTAAAGAATCATGACCATCATAACCAATAACCGTTAGGATGCATCAACATGGAGGAAAAGATAGAGGTAAAAAACATTGCAGATAATGAAATTTACTACAGTGTTAATTTCCTTAATGAAGTAGAATTAGATGTAGCTTGAATTTATGTATGTGCAGTTATATTTGGAATTCCCTATATGTACATGTGGGATACAATCATCATGCGAATAGCCTTCTAGTACCTCATCAAATATTGGAAAACCTTCACCATTGAGAAAAATAGGAGAAAATCCACAGTATTGTTGTTAAGTGCCAACTGAGTCAGGAAACTAATCAGTATCGTTAAGAAGTATATTTTACTACTTTTAAGAGAAAAACATATTGTAGAAGAGTTAGTGAGAGAAAGTTCATCCCTGAAGTGGTTTGTTAAGGAACAAAAACAACACATAGAAAATTTTCTATAGGCATACAAGGGTGTGCTCTAGAAGCCTAAAGGGCTACCACTTAAGAGGGAAGTGGAGCATGATATGTAGTTGTTTAAATACTTTCCATTTCCAAACATTAAGTTGTATAAGTAATCATTTATAAAGACAAATGAGGTGAAGAAGTAGTTGTAACAACTATTGGAATATGGCAGTATATGACCAAGTACCTCACCATGGGGGTCACCCATTATAAGTGTGCCTAAGAGAGATGTGACTTAGTGGATGTGCACTGGTTATGAGGTTCTAAACAAAATTATGCTTAAGAATGGGTATCGTTTGCCAAGGATAAATGATCTATTGAATTAGTTGTAATAATATAAATAGTAGACCAGGCTAGGCTTGAGGCTAGGGTATCACCGGGTTTGAGTCAATGAAGAGGATACCTAAAAGAGCACATTCAAAATGAGAAAAGGTTTGTATTATTGGTTAGTTATGCTATTATAGAATGAAACAACTACATTCATGAGATTAACGAATGATATAACGTGCCCTTTTATAGGTTAATTTTTTATTGTTTACTTAAATGATTTACTGGTATATATTGCTACCTCAGAGGAGCACATCACACATTTGATGCAGATGTTAGATACTTTAGAGGGGCACTAATTGTTGGTACATCTCAAGGAGTGTGATTTTTCATAATAGTCTTTGTTTTATCTGGGATATGTGATAGGTGGAAGAGAGTGGAAGATAGATCCTACCAATATGGGGCTCATCATGAAGTGGTCAGTACCTACTAAATGTTTTTGAGGTTAGGAGTTTTGTTGAGGTAGCATAGTTCTTGAGAAAATTCCTAGACTCAATTTTCAATAGTAGAAACACCACTCCACATCATAAAATCAAGTGATAAGATTTTAAAGTGAGGAAAATGTCAACAAAGGGCCTTTGAGATGTTAAAGAATAAGATTAGTCAAGCTTTGGTTGTAGTAGCAAACTTACAAAATCCATTCGAAGTGGAGACATATGCAAGTGGGCATGTAATGGGTGCAGTATTGATGCTAATTAATTAAATTGAAAAAAATACAAATCCATATAAATGTAAAATAAAATTAAAATAAGAACCCACCATATTAATACTAGAAATCTATTATAAAATAATAAGTTAATGTAAATCTATTTTAACCAAGATATTTTATGCATTGGTAAATTATGCTTATACTTTATTTTAATCCCTCTCAATGTTCAACAAATATTGGACTAAATTAAATCTCACTACAAGAAAAAGGGTCATTGGTGAGGGTCATGGTTGTGACGGACCTTTAAGGTTCGTCACCAATGTCACATATGGTGACAGTATTTGAAAAAGCAGTGTTGTAAGTGTATATAGTGATGGTCATTTACTGTTTGTCACCAAATCCATTTTCAATAACACTTTTGGTGAGGGTCGTGAAAGGCCCGTCGCTAATTCTCTCTTTGGTGACACTTTTGGTGAGGATCGTTAAAGGCCCATCAATAATTCTTTCTTTGGTGACACTTCTAGTGACAATACTTTATTGACCATCACCAATGATCTTTTTGGTTAGTTTTGGTGACGGTCCATAAATGTTCATCATCATTTATCATTCCAATGAGTTTTTGATGATGCTTCATGCCTGTGATGGACCTTTAACGTCCATCACCAATGTTGCATATGGTGACGGTCTTTAAAAAATCATTGTTGTAAGTGTATATAGTGATGGTCCTTTAAGGTTTGTCACCAAATCCATTTTCAATGACACTTTTGGTGAGCATCATTAATTTCGCATCACTAAATCTCTCTTTGGTGACACTTTTTGTGAGGGTCATTAAAGGCCTATCACTAATTCTATATTTGTGACACTTCGAGTGACGATCCTTTATTGACCCTCACTAATGCTATTTTTGGTTACTTTTGGTGATGGTAAAAAAATGTTCGTCATCATTGATCATTCCAGTGAGTTTTCGATGACGCTATGTACCTGTTACTATATTTTTTGTCAAAATATAATGATTTAAGACCATTGTTGTGGAGTCTTTTCCATTATGTCTCCAAGGTCATAGTGGTTATCATAGCCAGTCAATTTGTTAAGAAGTAATTATTGTCTATCATTTCCCTCAATTCATAAGAATATAGTCTTCCTATGAGTCAACACATGATTCATCTCTATTAGGTTTATTATCTAGCAAATTTTCTCTAAATAAAGTTCCACTAGTGTCTGTAGGAACTATATTATTTAATACTTAATCAAGTTGTGTCAATTCTATTAGTGAGAGAGACCTAGCACTCCACAACACTCATGGCACACCTTAACATGCTTTGGAACAATACACTAGTATTCCTTGGCACTTCAGATGTCTTGGAACATCTTTGTACCTGCAACATCTTTGTACCTAGAACATATTGCCATGAGTAGGACACAAAAGCACATGTTGGCATGCCATAGCATAGCATAGCACTCCCCTATCATGTGTTGGCATTCCTTCTAGTCCCTAGCATGCCTTGGAACTCCTTGGCATAGTATTGCATTGACAAAAATTAGCACTTGGCACACATTGGCACTTGGCATGTATTGGAACATATTATTAGTGTGACTAGCATGCCCCTTTTGAAAAAGATAAAGTCCCAACTTATTAAACCTCTTATCTGTTCATTCCCTTTCATTTTAGCTTGGTTATTCCTTTGGTTGCCTTGAAACTCCTTGACGAATATTGGCATACTCTAGCACCCTGTACATCCTAGCATGTCTTAGCACCTGGAATGCCTTTGTACTTTTGGGCACATGTTAGCACACCTCGGAACTACCTAGCACACTCTAGCACTTCTTGACATTCCTTGATATTCCCTGGCATGCCTTACCTGTTCTTAGCATATCTTGTCACTCCATCCTTAGCATGACAACTAGCATTGGTTGACACTCCCCACCACACCCTCATATTCATTCACTTCCATGCATTTTGACCTAGTGCTCCCTTGTGTTGTCCTAGTACTCCCTAACACTCCTTAGCATGGATTGGCACTATCTACCACACCTTAACACTCATAAGTGAAGAATGAAACTTGTAACCAATGTTACCAAACTCAGAATAGAAAATAAATCGGCGAGGCAAAAGAGCTAAGGGTTTTAATCAGATTCGGGAAAAATCAGGAAAAAACAGGAAAAAATGAGTGAATTCAATAAATAAAAATACACACATATATTTAATTAAAAAAACATTTTTCATTGATATTCAGTAAAGCCATGTCCAAACAATTCATAATATCAAGAGATTTCCAAAATATCATGAATGAATAAGCATCTCATATATATGTTATGAGTCTAAACATGATCCAAAGTTCTAAGTCATGACTCCTAACTAGTGACTACATAAAACAAGAAGCAACTGCTTCTAAAAGTTTACAAAAAACTACATACTAATTAGAAAAAATCAGTAACTAAGAGTGTAAGACTCTTAAGAGTGATAACTAGAAGTGATTCTTCCCACTCCTCCACTTGCTTGACTCTCAAAGTTCTTCAACTCTTGTAGACTTAAAAGAGGAGCCTCCTCTATTTGGACCCAATCTACTGCATTTGTAGTTTGTAAATCTATCTCTTCAAGGTCTATTAATGAATGATCCAAACCTATCATTATCATGAGATTGAAATGTGAATTTCATTTTGACTTTGAACTTTAAAGTTTAAACTTTAAATTCCAAATCAGATTATGAAACCTTCAAATTCAATCTCTCACCTGTTGCGAAGTTGTAGACTGTAATGAAAAAATACAAGGTCATTTAAGTGCTTTTGTGTCAATTGGTTGCAATTCTTAGAATGTATTTTCTGAAACATGCTCCAGTTGCACTCACAACCTGAAGCACTGCATGGTTGGTTTAAGATTTGAATGGAAAATCTCTTCAAATCTAACGTATCACTACAAAAGTTTTGCCACCAAAGACCTAGAAAGTGGAAAGGGTTCGTGAGAAGACGTACTAAATAATAAATAGTAAAAACATAAAAAGAAAACAAAATTTAATAAAAAATTTAACATACAACATAAAGTTTAAACAAATTTAATGAACCGATAAATCCTTCAAGCCTCAAAGGGTACTTGGCAACACCTTAGACCTTTCTCGTATAACACTGTTATAGGAAAATAATTTAGGTGGTGCTCTATAATCCTATAGTTGGGAAAAGACACGACTTTGAAATTCTCGATTAGGGAAGCACCTTTCCATGCATTCCATAAGTCCTCTATGAACCTCCCCATCCTCATTAAATTTGTTCTTATCACAAAAATACTATGAGTTTAAGAAGTACCTAGTAGCATGTAAGGGGGAATGAAATTTCCCGATGTGCATCGACAATGTCCCAAAGAGGCATATACTTTGCCTCCTCATCCCCATATTGTCTTTTGATGTCCTCCTTTGTGAGATCCATCACCTCATAAATGTAACCCATAGCAGGTTTGTCACCATCAACCATCCTGAAAGTTCAATCTTTCAAATTTAAATTCATGTGACATTAAAAATAGAAAGAAGCTTGAAATGAAATTTAAAACATGAAAAATCTAAAAGACTTGAAGTACCTAAGAACTCTAACAAGGGACTCCATCACAGCAATAATCTCTTCAGCATCTTTCTAGAAATCATCATTAAACACAAGTGCAAAAACTTCAATGCCTTCAAGGGTCTTCGAATGTTTAGATGCCATCCACTGAGGTCCCAATGAAACCCTCTTCAGATTTATCTTTGACTCAACCACAAATTACAAAGATATGAAATTTGTTGCAAATCTAGTCACTACAGGTCGAACAATTTCTTTACCTTCAGTGTATTTTCTCATAGTGTTTAGGACAACAATGTGGTCGTATTGGTATTTCGTTATGGATTTTTCCTTCTCCACAACCTCATGCATCTAATGAAGCTTACCAATGTCCTCAAGCATTAAATCTATAGAATGGGCAACATAATAGTGGGGTGCCTAATCTAAAAAAGTCTACCAGCAGCCATATAATTAGCTGCATTATTGGTGACAATTTGTACAACATGTTCTTCTCCCACTTCTTGAACGACTTCCTCCATCATTTCACAAATAAGTTGTGCAGTCTTAACCTTGTCTAAGGCATCCACTGATTTGAGAAACATTGTACCTACTAGACAAGATACAAGGAGATTTATTAAAGTTCTATTCCTCTCATTTGTCCATCCATCACTCATGGTCGTGCACCGTGTTTCTACCCATGATGAAGGAAACTTAGATAGCAAAAGCATGGCATCTTCAACACTTTATAATAGCAAATTTGTTCTAATTCTCTCTAATAAAGGAGCTTTGAATCCTGGACCTGCAAGATCAACTGTGTCAATCATAGCTTGCCAATAAGGACTTATGGCATAGTGGAATGATATGTCAGAATAGTACCAAATGTTAGCAATGGCCTTCCTTTCCTGACTATGGATATTTTTTTTCCAACCAGTGGTATCCAAGGTAGGTTGGGAACCAGGCTTTGTGCGGGGAGAAAAAAAGGTGTTTAAATTTCCACCTCCAATGTTGAATGTAGGAGGATTCATTTGGCCTTGAGTTTGACTTGGACTTGGAGGCATGTGGGGGAAACATGGGAATTGCATTGAGGATTCAACAGAGGCAGATGACAATGGGGTAGTGGAAGAAAAATTGTCAACTCTAGGAGTTCCTATTTCCTTTTTTTTGTTTTCTTTCCTTGCATTATGGTGACTCAACATATCAATGAGCAAGGTTGCTTGGTGTTTGAAATTTTCGTCAAGATTTTTGTAGAGACCTATATCATGGACAAGTATTTTTGCAAGGTGGTACTTTAATCTATAAATGCCTCGACTAAATTTCTCTTTGAAATATTTAAAAAGGAGCTTAGAGTCTCCAAGAATCTTGTCATAATAATCCCAAGAAAAGTCCTTCCCCCTCAGCATTGTTGTTGTTTTAGACTTGTGTTTAAATTGTGCCTTCTGTTTAGATTTAGATTTGTGCCTTCTATTTAATTTGGCTCCTGTAAAATACAATAAAAAATTAAAATTAAAAATGCGATATATAACTTCACAAAAAATAGGGTTGGTTTTAAAGGATATGAGGTTTTGTTAAGGATCAAAGACGAGTTTATCCAGCGACACAAGCACATTTCGACCTAATATATCATTATGACCTTGAAACACAATTAGGTATATATGAGGAAATGCTACCTAAAGGAAATATTATCAACATATATTGCATTGTAATCTTGAATTTGCAAGTTTGTTTAACATAAGACAACTGAACCAATACATCAATAACAGATTCTGGAAGAACAAAAATACCCAAAGTTGTGAATGGATGGTTAAAGCCTTTGAAGACGGCAAGACATCGAGCAAGGAACGAATGCTTGATGACTTGGTCAATGGTTGGTATGAAATCATTTCTTAACGCATTTTCAAAATCTATTTAAGCCCCATTTATAGGGTTGAAAAGTCATGACCAAAGGAATACGCCAAACATTCGATTGTTGAACAGTGAAACTTGAAACTTGCCATTGAAAATGACATTGAAAATTCAGTATAGTAATATACCTATTATTTAAGACAAGTTACAATGTACCTCGATTGTTGAATAGTGAAGTGGCTAAACCTAAAGGTAAAACATGCTGAAGGTGATGCACGACTACCCGAGGGTCCATAAGGAGTTTGGATAGAGCACACATTGGTGACTACCCGATATGGAGTCTGGAATTAGGCTCACCTTGGTGGTTCCCCGATATTGATTCTAGACTGTGTAATAGTGAGTAGTGATTGATTACTGAAGGTCTCAACTGACGACTTTTGGACCTGAGAAATGAGAAATAAATTTTGGAACGACTGGCCTTTAGTTTTTAGCAATGTGGAATACCTAAACTTGGAAAACTCGTGCTCATCGAATCAAGGCTGAAAATAGAATAAATTTGAATAAATAACAGGAATTTGATTTAATCGGCAAGTCTCAAGTCAAACTTGCATTGACCATGAGTTAAACTTGCTTGACGTGACTTAGACTCGCAAATATTTAGATTTGATCATTTGGAGAGCAAGCAGATTCTAACTCGTGATTCATAGTCACTGATCAGCGAGTCTTGTTTCACTACTTGTAACTGAAATCTGAATTGAAAATAGGAGATATTACAATTGAAGCTAATTGTGAATTTTCTAAATTGAAATTGGCCCATCGAAATCGTTTCTATTTGTGGCTGGGAACTTTAATGGAAGAGATTCATTTTAAATGAGGTTCATGGAGAAAATATTTTATGGAAGATGTTTCTTTTATGTTGAGGAAGACATAGTAATATTTTTTATTAAATTTGAATAACAATAGTATCTACTTTGTATCTCCCGTATCTCATTATTTTTATCTCATGTAACTCATATAGAAAGTGGGGTAATGGTGGACAATGTAGCATCAAGCTCCACTCCTTTTAATCCAAAGTTATGCATGCAAACCTTTGTGTCACTTGCGTTGCAAATCCTTCGCAGTAGAGTGTGTTGGAATTATGATGCATGTGTTGTACTTGATGGAAACCCACTTGTAGCAGAACAACTCACTTGTACATGGTAACTAGATGAATCTATAGCAGAGATATCTGATGTGACAAAATGCATGGCAGTAGTATTTATAGATGTGATGAAATGCAGGGTAGCTTCAAGGAATCAATTCAGAAGGCAACTCACTCATATGACACAACACAATACAGAAAGTTAACAACACAGAATTATAGATCAAACTTCACAGAATGAATAAAGAGAGGTATATGCAGGTTCACCATTGGCGAAGTTGCGTATACACGTAGGTTCACGGTATACAAGTCGCGTATACGTACACAGGCACTTTCATAAAAGGAAAAGCACGTATGCCTTGGAAAAATATGTTTTTAGTCAAAAGTATTTGGTCCATGGTACTTTCATCCATGGTATTGGCCCAAGGTATTGGGTCCAAGGTATTGACCGTAGGTATGTGGTCCAAGGTATTGGTCCTAAGTGGTTTTGGTCCATGGTATTGAGAAAGGCCTACAAACTAGAAAAACAAGAGAAGATCATTAGGCCAAGGTTTGCAAGTATCAAATATCTAATGAAGTATGAGATCTAGTATGTAGGTTATTGGGTAATGGTGCATTACTAGATCTAAACAAAGGAAAAACCTTAGCAGATGATGAGGAACTAGATCTAATGATGGATCAGGATCTTAAGGCATAGACTGAACTATCATTATGTCTTTCTGCTCATGAATATTCTAGATCTGAATACTGACGCATATATTATTCTGTAAATGATATGATCTGGGTATGACTAAAGTCTGGAAAAATTGTAATGTTTAAATCATCATTTATAGATTTGTACACAGGTTCACTTTAAGAAAAGGTGTGTATACACACTGGTTTTGCTTATCAAAACAACATATATGCAGGTTCGCTTTGACGAAAGCACGTATGCACGTAGGTTCGACACATGGAAATAGCGTATACCTTATAAAATATGTTTTAGTTGCTTATGTTTGCTATTGCAGTGTGTTGGAAATAATATTGAGAGGGGGGAGTGAATCAGTATTATCAAATTCTTTTCAATATGCCTTCATTAATTTATTGATCATTAACTTGTATATAATAATGAGCAAGAAACAAGAAAAACAGATAGTCACACCAAAGAACACCAAATATAAGGTGGAAACCCAATGTGGGTGAAAACCACCTGCTGCAATATGTCTATCTTCTTTCAATTAGAAACTTCTTTTACAATGACTTTGTACTGGTGCAATCCTTTACCAGTACGCAGGCTGCAACCTGCAGAGAGCTACAACTCTCTCTCGTTTTCTAGTCTCTCCTGGAAGGGAGCTACAACACCCTTTTTCTCTTTTGCTTCTTTAAGGACCTCGTTTTATAAATTTTTAAACTGTATCCATGAACATCAAATGATCATCAAGTACATGAAAAATTACCCAATCTCTTTATACAATGAACCAATGAATCACCCAACTCTTCAACTCTTCAAAATGCTGTAAACAGAAAAGAATTACTAGAAATATAAACCCAGAACTCTGCTGCAATAGATAAAGGAAAATGAACAATAGTTACAAGATAAGACCGCAACTTCACCAATAGGGGCCTGCATATGTTTGCATCTCTTCTAAGATAGAACTGTGCAGATCCACACTGGTTGTTCTTTTGTTCTGCGAACTTTTCTTCAGATCCGCACCTTCACTTCTGACTTACTGCGTAGACCCGCACTGTGCCTTCTTCTCGCCTGCGTACCTCACACTTCGCGCTTGACTGTGCTACGTGTGCCCCGCACTGTGCCTTCTCCTGTACTGCGTACCCCCCACAGCGTCTTTGACTGCGCTGCGTACCCACGCACTTCGCCTTTGACTGCACTACGTACCCACGCACTGCGCCTTTGGATCACCTGCAAACTTCTGATTAGGGCCAGATTTTCAATACACCAATGTGCCACAGTCAGTCAGATCCACAGATCTGTTCATGCGCCCGAGAGATCACGACATGCCAATAGATTCACCTTAAGTTAAGTTATCTCCTTGAATTAGATCTAGCTTTTAAAAACCAATCACCCAAAATTTTAGATCTCAAGATATTCAATTGAAAAGTTACATTAGCCAAGTGATCTCCTTCCCTATTTATAGTCAAGCCCTTATTCACACCATGGGACATAACCATCAATAACCAATACAAGGGATCCAAACCTGGGCTAAAATAGTTCCTATACCAAGGGCCAAAACCATAGCATCAGAAATGGCGAGCTAAATACCACGGGTCAAACATAAGAAACCCCACATGAGCGCGCTTCACTGCCTTGAAGTTAGTGAAGTGGGGTTCCGCACCTTCTGAACGGGTAACCTGCGGGTATGACTGCACCTCTTGGACGGCGAACCTACGGGTCCGCACCTTTTGGACCATTCACCTGCGAGCCTCTTAATTTCCATCATTTTGAGTGCCTGAATAGGCCATTGCCACTTGAGAAAGTTTCCATCAAGTACAACACCTATATCATAGAGCCATACCAGAATCATAATGCCAACAATCTCACCCTTTGGACTTGATGGCAACCTCAAGATCCTCAACGTCATTCTCCCCCTTTCACATCAAGGGCAAAGGGTTTATGGGCCCCCAAGAACATGCTCCCCCTGACTATAAACCAGATCTGCAAAGAAGGATTATAATCCACCAAACACCATAAACGACTATGCTTTGAGCTAGAGACATATTGCAGCCATGTTTAGATCAGCATCCATGTTCTCCTTCTATGCCACCATAATGCCAACAATGCATTATATGCTCCCCCTGAACCTATGCCATTCGATCATCAACCAATCTGCAAACCAGCACATGTACGCATATACCCAGATGAACCTTGCGTACAACCAACACTCAGAAGAGATTCATCAACAAGATGATGCATCAACAACCCCCAGCTTTTTCCTGAGGTATTCAAAGGTCTCCCCAGGCAGTGGTTTGGTGAGTATATCAGCAACTTGTTCCTTAGAAGGAACATACTCCAACTTGACCTTTTGTTCAAGCACTTGTTCCCGGAGAAAATGATACTTGATTGGTATGTGCTCGGTCTTTGAATGCATGACTGGGTTCTTTGAAATGCTGATTGCACTTGTATTATCACATAAGATGGAGATAGGTGGTGTACAAGTGATTTGAAAATCCTGCAAGGTCTGCATCATCCAAAGGAGTTGAGTGCAGCAAGATGTAGCAGCAGCATATTCTACTTCAGTTGTAGACAAGGCAATCGAACTCTGTTTCTTGTTGAACCAAGATACTAATCTGGAACCCATAAAGAATGAAGCACCACTTGTGCTCTTCCTGTCATCCACGCTTTCGGCCCAATCTACATCTGTATAAGCATGAAGTGTGAGATCTGTATCTCTACGATACCATAAGCCATAATTTTGAGTCCCTTGAAGATATTTAAAGATTCTCTTCACTGCCTGAAGATGAATTTCCTTTGGATTTTCCTGAAATCTTCCAACTATTCCCATTGCATCCATGATGTCTGGACGAGTACCTGTAAAATAAAGTAGACTTCCAATCATAGACCTGTAGGTTGGTTGATGCACTGCTGCTGATTCATCATTTGCACTGAGGTTGCATCCTGTTACCATGGGTGTACATACTGGTTTTGCATCTTCCATGCCATATTTCTTCAACATCTGCTTGAGATACTTGGTTTGAGACAAGAAGATCCCTCCTTCATTTTGTTGAATTTGCAATCCAAGAAAGTATGTCAGTTCACCAAGCAAGGACATTTCGAATTCTTTCTGCATCACCAAGGAAAAGCTTTGACTCATAGATTCTTCATTGCTGCCAAAGATAATATCATATACATACATAAAAAGTATTAGCAATTTGTCATTTTCAATTTTTATATAAATATTGCTATCTGCTGATCCTTTTGAAAAACTTTGTTGATGAATATATTTGTCCAAACGATAGTACCAAGCCCTTGGAGCTTGTTTAAGACCATATAGAGCCTTTTTCAGTCTGCACACAAGATTTGGATCATTTCCAAGAATGAAACCATCTGGCTGCTCAATGTATACTTCTTCTTCTAAGTATCCATTCAGAAAGGCCGATTTCACGTCCATTTGAAATACTTTAAACTTTTTAAATCTTGAGAGTGCAAGGAAAATTCGGATGGCCTTGAGTCTTGCAACAGGAGCAAAAGTTTCTTCAAATTCTATTCCTTCTAGTTGTGCATACCCTTTACAAACAAGTCTGGCTTTATTTCTAATTACTTCCCCATTCTCATTCAACTTATTTTTGAAGACCCATTTTGTCCCTATAACATTCTTATCCTTTGGTCTAGGAACCAACTCCCAAGTGTCAT
>APFE031669363.1:9535-25192 GCA_000404065.3 Pinus taeda | reverse complement strand
GGTATCAGAGAAGGTCCTTCAAAAGATGCTTGATCACTTGAAGGAAGATCCATCATCATGAGTAATCAAGAAACTGGGGGATCCATAAGATTGCCAATATTTGATGGGAGCAACTTTGTTTATTGGAAGGTAAGAACCATAACCTATCTTCAATCTCTTGGAATAGATGTCTGGGAAATCGTGGAAGGAGGATATACATTTCCATCAACAATTCCTATAGATACAGCAGGTAAAAAGCAATATGAAACCAATGCCAAGGCTGTAAACACATTATTGGGAAGTTTATCACAGTTAGAGTTTGTCAAATTTATGTAGCTCAAATTAGCCAAAGAAATATGGGACAAAATCATTCTAAGCTATGAAGGAGACTCTCAGGTAAAACATGTTAAACTGCAAACTCTCAAAATTCAATATGAAACTCTCAAGATGCACAATGATGAAAGTATAGCTAGTTACTTCTTACGTATAGATGAGATAGTTAATTGCATGAAGAATCTGGGTGAAGAGATAAAGGAAGGTACCTTATAGAATTGAGGCTTCTGTGATCTGTCATAGTTATAATAAGAGCCTTTGTTGAATTTTTTTTAAGATACCTATCTACTAAATTTGAATCAAAAGTATTAGCCATAGAAGAAAAGCAGGATCTACAGACTATTACTATGACACAGCTTCACAGAATCTAAATTTGAGATGAGAAAAGGAGGTCCATTAGATATGAGAGAACCCGCATTTAAAGCTTGAGCAAAAGGAAAAGAATAACTCAATGAATCATGAGATATTTGAGAAGAAGAAGAGGAATCAAACTTTGTAAAGAAACTTCAACAAGGTTCCAAAAGATTCAGAGGTAAACTACCTTCCAAATGTTTTGCCTATGGTAGAGTTGGTCATTATGCTACCAAATGTCCTCATAAAGATAAATATGATAAAGGGAAGGAATCTGCAAAATGGAATAGAAAACAAAGTGTCAGTAAAAAGAGCTACTATACTCATGAAGATAGTGATGGTTTATCAAATAGTGGTGAAGATGAAAATAGTAACGATTATAGACTTCTGATGGCTTATGAAGATGACGATTTTTTGGATGCTTTAGATGAAGATGACCTTTATGAAGAAATCTCTAAACTCAAAATCTGTCTAGAAGAAAAGAATACGATTATAGATACCTTGACATAGCAACTTGTTGAAAGAGAAAAACACAATGAAAAGCTAGAATGTGAAATTGTGGGTCTAAGAAAGGATCTTGAGAAAACAAAAGCTATCAACCTTAGATTTGCTAAAGGATCAGAAACTTTAAATGAAATTATCAAAGTACAACGCTCTACTTTGATAAGGACAGGTCTTGGATATACTGAAGAAATATCTCAATCACAGAAGTCGTCAACCTTCACTAAAATTTATCTTGATGCAGCAAAGAGAAGTGAACAGTTCGAGAATCGTCGGCAAAGGCATAAAGCATATCACTAGGTGAATCATGCTCAATTTACTTCAAGGATGAATAGAAGCCACAACCAACCTCAGGTAAATCATACTCAATTTGCTTCAAAGAATAATAATAGAAACTACAATCAACAGGTCAGTAGATTCGATAATCGCAGGAACTTCTTAATGGTCAATGTTTCTCATGTCATAATTTTGGACACAAAGTTGCTCAATGTGTTGCTTACAAAACTTTCATGACTAGAGAAGCACAAAATCAAAGGAATGTGATAGGGATCAAGAAAAGTTCCCATAATAACTTTTCTCTTCTTGAAAATGAAATAGAATGCTCAATCTGTAACAACTTTGGCCATGAAGAATCTGAATGTAGGAGTAAATTTTGACAAATAGCTCAAAAGGAGAAAACTCCATTAAATCCCAAAATATGGAGAAAGAAAGAATCACAAATAGAAAGATGTGGTATAGCCTTATATGGAGAAGGACAAGAAAACCAGTGGTACATCGACAGTGGCTGCTCAAAACACATGACAGGTGACAGAGAAAAATTACACTCATATAATGCCTTAGAAAAATAAAAGAGTGTCTCATTTGGAAATGACACTCCTGCTGTCATAAAAGGTAAAGGCTCTATTTTCTTGAAAGAAAAAGTTAAAGCTAGGAATGTTATGTATGTTGATGGCTTAAAGCATAATCTGTTGAGTGTGAGTCAAATCTGTGATCAAGGAAATGAAGTAGTGTTTCGATCAAATCGATGTGTTGTTTGTGAGATTGATATAGCAGAAACCATGATTAAAGGGACAAGAACTCCAAACAACCTATACATAATCAAGGGAGGACAAAAATAGTGCTATCTAAGAAAAAAATGATGAAAACTGGCTATGGCATAGAACATTGGGACATCTGAGCTTTTCTTAAATAAGAAAAGCATGCAGATTCCAGGCTATTCGTGATCTTCCAGATATCAACATTCCTGAAAATACTATATGAAAATCATGTCAATTCGGTAAGCAAACCAGATCTCAATTCATCAAAAAGGAAGGGTCAGCTAGTAAGCCTCTTGAACTTGTTCATACAGATTTTTGTGGTCCATCAAGGAAAAACTCACCTCGTGGAGAAGAATACTTTATATTGTTCATTGATGATTTTTCCAAAATTTGTTGGATAGGTATTCTAAAGCATAAAGATGAACCTTTTGAAAATTTCAAAGCCTCCAAAGCTTTGGTTGAAAATGAATCAGATCGCAAAATCAAATTCCTTAGATCTAATCGAGGAGGGCAATTTATCTTAGATTAATTCTTTCATTTTTGTTAACAACATGGAATAAAAAGGTAGTTCTCCACTGCAAGGACTCCTCAACAAAATGGAGTTGTAGAAAGGATGAACAAATCTGTTCAACAAATGGCTCGTGCTATGCTAGATGAATTTGGAACTCCTGCAACCTTTTGGGATGAAGCTGCATTTGCCCCATCACTATTCTCATCCAAGCAAGCGTTCGGGTAAACAAAACTCAAACTCCACATCAACTTTGGTATGGTAAGACTCCTACTGTAAAATACTTCAAAGTTTTTGGAAGCAAATGTTACATCAAAAGGACTGATGAAAAACTTGGTAAGTTTGAACCCAGAGCAGATGAAGGTATTGTTCTTGGTTACTCTTCCCGAAGTAAAGGATGTAAATGTTACAATAAAAGACTTGGGAAAATTATTGAAAGTATTGATGTTGTGGTTGATGAAGCATGCAAAAATCCAAAACAGATAAAACCAAAGATTATGACATTAAAGAAGATGAGGATCATTTTCCCGCATCAAATCCACTGATTCTAAAGAAGAAACAATGAAGCACCAGAAGAAGAGATAATGATAGAAGAAAAGACTTCATCCAGGTATGTTTAGAAAAATCATCTAGAAACTCAAATATTAGGGGAAAAAGGACAGGTATGTAGACTAGAAGAACCATTGCCGAAGCTTCAAGCTATCTAGCATTACTATCTTACCCTGAACCTCAAAATGTAAATGAAGCATGCAGAGATGAATGTTGGGTCAAGGCCATGAATGAAGAACTAAATGGATATTCAAAAACAAGCTAAACGAAAAATGAAGAAGTTATTAGAAACAAGGCTAGACTTGTTTGTAAAGGATATGCTCAACAAGAAGGTATAGATTTTGAAGAAACTTTTGCACCTGTTGCTAGACTTGAAGCCATTAGAATGTTTCTTGCTCTTTCTAGTTTTCAGAAATTCAAAGTATACCAAACGGATTTAAAATATGCCTTTCTTAATGGAGACTTATAAGAAGAAGTCTATATTGAACAACTAGAAGGATTCATTCTTGGAAATGATGCAAAGCTTGTAGGAAAACTCAGAAAATCTCTCTATGGTCTAAAACAGGCTCCAAGGGCATGGTATTACTGTCTTGACAAATATCTCCACCAACAAAGTTTTTCAAAGGGGTCAACAGATAACAATATATATACAAAGATGGACACTGATAAATTGCTAATAATTGTTGTGTATGTGGATGATATCATTTTTGGCAGCAATGAAGGATCCATGAGTCAGAATTTTGCTTCAGTAATGCAACAAGAATTTGAAATTTCCTTGCTTGGTGAGCTTACCTACTTTCTTGGTCTACAAGTTCAGCAAAATAAGATGGTATTTTCCTCTCACAAAACAAATATCTCAAAAAGATCCTGAAAAAGTACGACATGGAAGATTCTAAACCAGTATGTACTCCAATGGTAACATGATGTAGTCTCAACTCAAATGATGAATCAGTAGTAGTAAATCAACCAACTTACAAATCCATGATTGGCAGTCGGCTTTATCTAAAAAGTACTCAACCTGACATCATGCATGCAGTAGGAATAGTTGGAAGATTCCAAGCAAATCCAAAAGAATCACACCTTCAGGCAGTCAAAAGGATTTTCAAATATCTTCAAGGAACACAGAACTTTGGTTTATGGTATCCTAGAGATACAGATCTTACACTTCATGCATATGCAGATGCAGATTAGGCAGGAAGTGTTGATGACAAAAAAAGCACTTGTGGTGGTGCATTCTATATGGGTTCCAGGTTGGTGTCTTGGTTCAGCAAGAAACAAAGTTCAATTGCATTATCTATAGCTGAAGCAGAATACATGGCTGCTACATCTTGTTGCACATAATTACTTTGGATGATGCAAACCTTGCAAGATATTCAGATGACATGTACTCCACCCATCTCCATTCTATGTGATAATACAAGTTCCATCAGTATTTCAAAGAATCCAGTCATGCACTCCAAGACCAAGCACATAACCATAAAATATCATTTCCTACGTGAATAAGTGCTTGAACAAAAGGTCAAATTGGAGTATATTCCCTCCAAAGAATAGGTTGTTGATATACTCACTAAACAAATACCTAGAGAGACATTTGAATATCTCAAACAAAAGTTGGGAGTAGTTGCTGCATCATCCTGCTGTTAAATCCTATCTTCTTCATAAAAAGGTGGTTATATGTGAGTTTCATGAAGCGTAGTCATGTACATATGCGGGTTTCTATGGGTGCAGTTGCGTATATGTTGGTTTGAAGTAAAGTAGTGGGCTAGACTCAAGATAAAGGGGTCTAATATGGTTCAATGAATTATCTGCTCCGTTTGATGATGGTTACAATCTGCTGTTAACATATCGAAATATCTTCATCCTCATAAAGTTGTTGATAACCTAATGTATATCTGATTGATGATGATGTTGTGATATATCTTACTGACATATGCAATGATCAGATTTGACAGTGAACAGGTGGAATAGATTCAGGGGGAGAACATGGTTGTTGATTAACAGATGTTGTTGATGATAGTTGTTGCTGACTATCATGGTCTTGTTTAAAACATCTGGTCTATGCTGTATATGTCATGTATATCATTTAATGTAAAGATCATGAAAAT
Organism: Pinus taeda; assembly: GCA_000404065.3. Taxonomy (NCBI): domain Eukaryota; kingdom Viridiplantae; phylum Streptophyta; class Pinopsida; order Pinales; family Pinaceae; genus Pinus; species Pinus taeda. The sequence continues at coordinate 19,829 of APFE031669363.1, read as the reverse complement.
ACCTAATTTGTAACCCCACTATGCATGGGACACATGATGTAAAGTTTCTTGTTTTTGCAATGTATAAACCATTGATATATCCCCACTTGGTTGGGTGGATGAGTCAAATTTGGTATATCCCTACTTGGTTGGGAGGTGGATGTATGTATAGAGTCATGTTATATTTTTGAAAACCTATCTTGTGCTAAGGGGGAGCATTGACTCAATCATGGGAGCTCAATCAGCACACTTCAGCATATCAGAGAATTCAGCATGTACTCATTGGGATCATGACCCTTTGCCCTTCACGTCAAAGGGGGAGAGTGACTTGGTGTTGTTGTTGCCATCAAGTCCAAAGGGGGAGATTGGTGGCATTATGATGCATGTGTTGTACTTGATGGCAACCCACTTGTAGTAGAACAAATAACTTGTACATGGTAACTAGATGAATCTATGGCAAAGATATCCGATGTGACAAAATGCATGGCAATAGTATTTATAGATGTGATGAAATGCAGGGCAACTTCAAGGAATCAGTTCAAAAGGCAAGTCACTCAGATGACATAACACATTATAGTAGGTTAACATCACAAAGATATAGATCAGACTTCATAGAATTAAGAAAGAGAGGTATACACAGGTTCACTATTGGCCAAGTCATGTATACACGCGGGTTCACTGTATATAAGTCACGTATACATACACATGCACTTTCACAAAAGGAAAAGCGTGTATACCTTGGAAAACTAATTTTTTGGTCCAAAGTATTTGCTCCATGGTATTTTGATCCATGCTATTGGTCCAAGGTATCGGGTTTGAGGTATTGACCCTAGGCATGTGGTCCAAGTTGTTGTTCCTAAGTGGTTTTGGTCCATGGTATTGAGAAAGGCCTAAAAACTATAAAAGGAGGAGAAGATCATTAGGCCAAGGTGTGCAAGTATTGAATATCTGATGAAGTGTGAGATCTAGTATGCAGGTTATTGGGTTATGGTGCATTGCTACATATGAACCAAGGAAGAACCTCAGTAGATGATGAGGAACCAGATCTAATCATGGACCAGGATCTTAAGGCGTAAAATGAGGTATCATTATGTGTTTCTACTCATGAATATTCTAGATCTGAATACTAATGCATATATTATTTTGTAAATGATATGGTTTGGGTATGACTAAAGTCTGGAATAGTTTTAATATTTAAATCATCATTTATAGATCTGTACACATGTTAACTTTAAGAAAAGGTATGTATACACACTGGTTCTGCATATCAAAATAGCGTATACGCAGGTTCTCTTTGAGGAAAGTGCATATGCGCACAGGTTCGACACATGGAAGTAGCATATATCTTATAAAATATGTTTTAGTTTCTTTTGTTTGTTGTTGTAGTGTTCCGAGTTATTGCTTGGGTTCTGGTTACTATATTCTGGTGACAACATTCTGAATGATCAAATTGATGGAATGATTGATTGATTTGGTTGTGGTTGGTTCAAAAGGAGATTGGTTGATGTAGATATATTTGATGATTGAATGATGTTGTTGATGGATCCAGTCTTAAAACTTATGAAACGTGGTCCCTAGAATAAAAGAGAAGGTTGTAGCCTTCTGTAGGCTGGCATCTATGTACTAGTAAGCATACCAGCTAGTACAAGAGCTTGCGGGTTGTAGCTCCCTTCCAGTAGAAGTTGGAGAATGAGAGAAGGTTGTAGCCTTCTACAGGTAGAAGCCTGCGTACTGGTATAAGACCGCACCAGTAAAAAAATTGTACACAGAATATTCTTATTATTAAAAGAAGACAGAGACGATTGCAATAGGTGATTTTCACGAACATTGGGTTTCCACCTTATATCTTGGTGTTCATGTGTGTTTCTTATGTGTGATGATCTGTTTTGTTTTTACTACACCTAGTTATTATCTATATCATTAATGATGTTCTGATGCACTGATTAAAGATCCACATATGATGAATTAACTGAATCATAATTTTCTTGGATATATGCTAGTTGCATTAAACATAGTTGCGTGTACAAGCGAGTTCCCTTAACTGAAGTAGCATATATGAATCTGATTATGGAAATGAAAAATTATTGATTTGCTAATATTGATTCACCCCTCCTCTCAGCATTATTTTTGACAGAGTGTTTATTTAACACCTACCTCTCCATGTAAAAAGCTACACATACCTTTTGACTTGGTTTTTTCACCTTTTGTCCAATCTTTTTTTAGAGTCTAGGACAGCAAGCTCCACATACTTTTTCTCCATTCGTCTCTGTGAGTGTAACTTTGCACATTTTTTTTGCTTCAACCAATATCAAAAGCATTTGCGAGCTTCTTTCAAGGCATGAGTACATGATTCAATCATGGAAATTACCAAAATTTCTGAAGCAAAAAATAACGATGGAGTTATCCTTTTCCATTTCAAATATGTTAGGATTCTATTGAGATTGTTTTAGAGATAATTATTAACTGGCCCTCTACTTTTCCCTTTTCCTTAATATAAACTGCATCTCTTATTACATTTCTAATCAAGATATTTACATCAAATATTGGATTAGAGGGCCAAGGACTTTTCATAAATGCTTCCTTGTCCAATACACAAATAAATGGTCAACATGTCATCTTGGCTCCAATTTGTTGGGAATTAATAATTGTTTTGAAAAATGACTACTCTTGTTTGAATCTAGAACTATGTTTAAGCTTTGAAAATGGATTTTCCTCCAAATTGATCTTGGAAAGGTCATTATTAAAGGCTTCTTTATATCTACTCCACTAGAATGAATGGATTGTATGTTGAAAATTATAGTAGAGCTCCCTTTTGAAAATCCTGATCAACTCATTGTCACCAAGACCTTCTCATTTTCCCCAAATTGGACCCAAAACAACATTGAGTACTTAATTATGATCAACATGAGAAATTTTGATTGACACTGCAACTCAAGAGCTATTAAATTTAAAGTGCACTAATATGATTGACTATTATTTTATTGAATAAGTATATTGTTTCTGAATTTGTCATTTGTTCTTGTATTATGTGGTACTGACCTTGTTTCACTTGAAAGGGTTTTTATTCTTGGACTGCAATGCTAGTAAGATTTAGGCCTTTTGTAGTATTTGTACCCCATGATAATTTTTGCAAGATGTATGTCCTATGTGAAAATAAATAAGCATTTAGTTATTACCTCCTAAACTAAATCATTGTTTCTTTTATTAGGTGCCATGTAACGTCCTCTACAAATTGAGGACAAATGGGACATAATATCCTATCCATCCTCGTAGACTATAGTCGTCCATAAAGGGGGAAAACCCAAAATACCCATTGTTGGGAAATTTTTGGGGAAATTGAGCTTAAAAACCCCAAATTTGGGGTTTGGAGTAAGGTTTACTCAATGACCTAAGAATATGAAACCCCTCTACAAAATCTACAAATAAAGAAGGATTGAATTCATTTTTCATCACCGAGTGTGGATTAATTCATTTATTCTTGAGAATTAGGTTTGATAGTTTTTGACCCCTTCTAACTCTTCTCAATTTTGGTGGTGAAATATTCCACCCTAGTCGACATTCCCTTATTATCTTGTTGTTTGAGCACAAGGGTCTTTGGCTGGTTAGCGAATTCTGTTGGATATAAGTCTCTTGTCTTTTTCTTGGCATAATATTTTTGTTAAAGGTGAATGAATTTGGAGGATAGTGCATGATAGCTTAGTTCTGTTTGGCATACACCTCTCTTGAATGAAGCAACAATGTTTTTGAGTCCTTAATATCTTGTTCTGGGTAAAGCACTTACCTTAGGCAGTGGATTCGTTTCTAGCACTTGGAGTAGCGAAACTCTTAGCTTTATTTAGTTTTTGCATTCATAGTTAAAAGGATCACTTCCCTAGTTATTAGTTCTCAACCTTAGCTAAGGAAGCATGTTTGCGTATCTCATATCATATTCACTAGTGGCAGACTTTAATTGTCTTATCTATCCATGCAAGGAACGTGAATTAGGATTAGGAGTTAAGAAAGTTTAGACATTGTTGTACATGTTTGCATATTCATTGTACCTTCTAGACTAAAGGAAAAGTGAATAGTAGTGCTTGAAATTTTTAGTTATTTCTTATTTCAAAGAGGAATAAATAGTGATGTGATTTGAGTTTCAAATCTGTGTACTTGTTGTTACTTTCTTCAATGGCATGTGCCTCCCTGTTCAGTACAAGGGGTTTTTCTATAGTATCTAGCCTCCAAAGTTTCTTCAGTGCAAACTAAATATAAAATCATAACCTCGTACTCCAAATGATCTAAGGCATCACCCTAGAGATGTTCCAAAGTAGACCAATGATCTTTGACAGACCAACTCCAAGCCCATGCCACTATACAAGTGTTGACATCACTGCTACAAAAATTATTCTGAAGTGTTGCATCCTACACCAATTCCTAAGGTGGATGCCCAAAGGGGTTCTAGAACAAGGCTCAACCTTCATTACCACATTTAAGAATTTTCAAAAGGATCGGTCCCTTTAAACCATACTAATTTTTACACTTTCATAATTTGGCCATGTTCTTATCAATTTATATTTTGTATTGAAAATTCAGTCCTATTTTACATGTTTATTAACTTTAGGAACAACTATAGGTCAGCTCCAACAAAATGTCAACAAATTTGTGGATTAGGTTGGCATTTCTCCAAATACTATCACACATGTATATATAATCACACATTTTCCTTTTTAGATCTTGATTGGTTGAACAAAAAGGTTCGTTGACTATGTAATTTTGTTCCATACCTCCACATCAGCACTCATAGATAACAATATTCTTAATTCTTCATCTATGTGTAGAGTAAGGTCCCTTTTGGTTGTTATTTTTGATGGAGCAACCTCTGACAATACACCTTTTACCACAGAGATGTTGTTGTTGGATAGAATTCTCCAAAGGAGTCTTACAACAGACATATAAATGGCTATTGTATATCACAATAATAAGTATTAACATATGAAGATGTGTAGACCCTAAACTATGTGCATTCAATCCATTACTTTTTCTTTCATGGCAGATTTCGTTCTGCATAGTAGATGTGTTATGGCACTTGAGTGTGTTCACATAAATCATTCTAAGGCCAAACCCAGATTCTCATGTGTCATGGAAATTCAACATATTCCTTGTTCACCTAAGAACTACTTGTAACTCATCTTAGGTTACTCATGTACAATCTCACTCATCCCACTCAACAAGTTACCAACACAAGGCTCATCACATCCAACCTTGGTCTAAAACAATTAAGCAACACAATTTACATCTTGACATGCCATAGCACCTAACATGTCTTAGAATGCCTTGGCACTATGTGGCATGTGTTAACATCCCCTACATTCCTTGGCATGCTTTGACACTCCCTAGCACACCATGGCACTTCCTGACATGCCTTGGTAGTTTAGCATACCTTGGCATTTCCTAGCATATAACCTTGTCACTCCCTCCTTAACACACCTAAAAATCATTGAAACTCCCTCTCACACACTCTTATTCATTAATTTCCATGAATTTTGAACTAGTGCTTATGTTTCCTTGACACCCCCTAACACTCCCTACCTCACCTTAGCACCTGACACATCTTGGCCTACCGCCTTAACATTCTAGCATTCCTTGGCACTACATAGTATACCTTGTCACTCTCTCCTTAGCACACCTAGACATCGTTGACACTCTTGGTCACAAACTCTTATTCATTCATTTCCATGCATTTTTGCCTATTTATCCCTTGTGTTTTCCTAGCACTCCTTATCACTCCTTAACATGTGTTGTTACGCCCCAGCACCTATGACATCTTGACATGTTGTCCTAGCCTCTAGCATGCCTTAACACTGCGTAACATACCTTGTCAATTTTTCCTTAGCACACCTAGAACTCACTGAAGCTTCTAATCACAAACTCTTATTTGTTCATTTCTAGTCATTTTGACATAGTTCTCCCTTGTGCTTCCCTGGTACTCCCAGCTAACACTTCCTTACATGCACTAGCACATCTTGGCTACATGTCACCCTAGAACTCTAGCATTCCTTAGCATTGCCAAGCATGCCTTGTAACTCCTCCTTAACACACATGTAACTAAATAACACTCCATGCCACACACTCTTATTCCTTCATTTCCATGCATTATGACCTAGTGCTCCCTTGTGTTTCCTTAACACTCCTTGGCACACATTGGCACACCATGTCACTTGTCACATCTTAGTAGTATTTCCTAGCACTCTATCGTCTATTAGCACTGCTTATCATACGTTGTCACTCCCTCCTTAGCACACCTATAACTTTTTAACACTCCCTATCACACATTCACATTCATTCATTTACATGTAATTGAAACAAGTCCTCCCTTGTGTTGCCTTGGCAATCCCTAGCATGTGTTGGCACCACATCCTAGAACCTAGCACATATTGGCATGCCTTAGAACTTGGCATATCTTGACATGCCTAACACTCATTAGAACTTTAACATGTGTTAGAACTTCCTGAAATTCCCTACACACCTTGGCACTCCCTAGTTTTCATGCCCTCATAGATAATCTTACTTTTTTGTGATTTGGGAACCCAACCAAGTCATTGAAAAAATAGTGTTGTGCATAGTCCAAAGTCTTCCTTTGTCTCAAACTACTTTTTCCATTATCTTATCACAATTTTAGGCTTTCCTCCTACAATTCCTAATATGAAACTCTCCTAACATAGTTCGTCCATGGGACACCTAGAATTCACTAACACTCCCTGACATAATCTCTTATTCATTCATTTCCATGCACTTTGACCTAGTTCTCCCTTATGATTCCGTAACACTCCCAAACACTCCTTGACATGCATTGAAACTATTTGGCATATGTAAGCATGCCTTTTAATTCCTTGGCATGCCATGAAATTCCTTAATTATCATTCCCTCATAACTACCCTTATTTTCTTTTAGACTTAGGAACCCAGCCAAGTCCTTCCTCGACTACAACAACTTTACCAAGTTACATTTACTACAACTAGAGTATGCCTTATTCCCCTAATGGACTATAAATCATCTTAGGCTTCTCATGTGCAATATTAACTCATTCCACTTAACAAGTTACCAAGTGAAGGCTCACATCCAACAGTGCCCATAAAACAACTAAGAAACATAGCTTACATCTTCACATGCCATAAAATCTGGCACGTATAACAATCCATTAGCACTACATGGCACACATTATCATCCCCTACATTCCTTGGCATGATTTTCCACTCCCTAACAGACCCTACCACTCCCTAACATGCCCTGATACTCTAGCATGCCTTGGCACTACCTAGCATATACCCTTGTCAATCCCTCCTTAACACAATTGGAACTTGCTGACACTCCCTATCACACACTCTTATCTATTCATTTCCATGTAATTTGAACTAGTTCTCCCCTTTGTTCTCATGGCACTCCCTACCACAAATTTGGACGCCCTAGGACTTGGCACATCTTGGCATCTCACCCTGGCACTCTAGCATTCCTTGGAACTACCTAGCATACCTTTTCACTCCCTCCTTAGCACACCTATAATTCACTGACAATCCCTATCACACACTCTCATTCATTCATTTCCATGTATTTGAAACTAATGCTCTCGTGTTTTCCTCTGACACTCCATAACTCACCTTGGCATGCATTGGCACACCTTAGCACCTAACACATCTTGTCATGTTTCCCTGGCCTCTAGAATTCCTTAGCACTACCTAGCATACCTTGTCACTCCCTCCTTAACACACCCTGAAATCACTAACACTTCCTATCACAAACTCTTAATCATTCATTTGCGTGCATTATTTTCACTTAGTACTCCCTTGTGTTTTCCTAACGCTCCCTAGCACTTCCTAACACTATTAGGCACACCTTGAAACCTAGCACATATTGGCTTCATGTCGCTCTGGCACGCTAGGATTACTTAGCATACCATGTCACTCCCCTCTTACCACACCTGGAACTCATTGACACTCCCTATCACACACTCATATTCATTCATTTCCATGCATTTTGACCTAGTGCTCCCTTATGTTTCCCTAGCACTCACTAACACTCACCACACATTGGCACACCTAACTGCAATGAGTTTCACTAACAGTCAATCCAAAAACCCTTCCAGAGTCTAGCTAGTTACTTATTCTTCACTAAGGTATTAGGGTTAAGTTTATTTTATAGTGTTCAGTGTAAAAATATTACTAGGTGTTTTTAGCACATACAGTAATTATGATCTTCCCCGTGTACACAAGGATAACTGAGAAGTGTTTCCCATAATCATGCAAGTGGAACTTCAACATGTACATCAAGGTAACCACAAAATATTTAGCATATTTACACAATGCAAGGTGATAGGAAAATATTTACATTATATATGTGAATGTACTAAGATCAGGACCATTAACATCATATTTGCATATTTACCACAAGACGAGGGTCATTACAACCCCTTAAAAATAGCCATAAGGCCGTCCTCTTTTGCAACTCCTTGACCACAAGTGTTTAATTGAAAAACACATAATTCCTTTAAAGAATTGTAGGTTGAGGTAGCCACTTCAAGCCCTTGAACTTAAACATAATCAAATATTTGCAATTTGTTACAATAATAAATCGATTATGCACACTCCTCATCATAGAGTTGGGTGGAGAGGGAGAGTACTTGATTGATGCCAACCTTGTAAATGAAAAACTGTGCCTACTCATTGGTTGGACACTCGACCACTAGTTGACACCAATAACACACACCAAAAGTCCAAGATAAACATAATATGTGCCCTACACCCAAGGGCTTAAACTACACCTCCATAAAATGTACCTTCAACTTTTGATGTCCCAAAATAGTAATATCCTAACCCTAGCCTATTTCTTAGATTTTTTTAACTTTCTCCTTAACTAACATTTGTTTTTAACTATTTAATCCACTTACCATATACTCTCTCTTGTTTGCACCCACCTAGTATACAAGAACACTTATGTTTTTAATACAACCAAGTTAAGAGGGCATGTTTCTTTCTTACACTTAAATGCTTTCAGTACAACCAAGTTGAGAGAACATGTTTCCTTTTCAAATTCAAAAAGTATAACATGTTTACCTCTATAAACTAACAACAAAATCATTGCATAAAAAAGGTAAGATTAAAATTAAATTAAAATTATATTATTATTATTAGGATGAATACACCAAATATGGAAAAATTGTTTTCAAACACAACCATAAAAAAAAAGTGTTAGTTTATCAAATACAACTACAAACTTATTAAGCCAGCCTAGATCCATCTTAACCCAGATCTATCAAGTGTTGAGAGGGATCCAATCTCTCGATGTTCAGACCTCTTTTTTGGCGCTTGGTAGATCCAGGTTAAGATGGATCTAGGATGGTTATATAATACTGTATAATATCTATATTTGTATCTATGTGTCTATTTCTTATTCCCTCTCTCTATCTCACCATCTAAACATACACTTTCTCTCTCCATATCTATCTCTCTCTCCCTCCCTCTTCCTCTTTGCCTCTCTCTCCCCTCTATCTCTCCTCTCTCCATCGCTCCCTTGTCACTCCCTCTCCCTCTCTACCTTTCTCCCTCCATGTCTTTCTTCTTCCTTCCCTTTGTCTCTCTACCTTTCTCCCTCTATGTCTTTCTTCTTCCTTCCCTCTCTCTCCCCCTCTAACTTCATCCCTCTCTCCTCTCTCTTAGTCCTCTCTCTCCCTTTCTCTCTCAACTCCCTCTGTCCCCTTGATCACTCTCTCTCCCCCCCCCCTCCATCTTTGTGCCTCCATCTCTCTCTATCCCTTCTCTTCCTATGTTTATCCCCACCTATTCTCTCTCTCCCCTATCTCTCTATCCATCTATCCCTTGTCACTCCCTCTCTCTCCCCCTCCAACTCCATATCTCCCTCCCCCACTCTCTTATTCTCTCTCTCCCCTCTCTCTCTTCCTACCTCCTTCTCTCTGTCTCCCCCCATCACTCTCTCTCTCTCTATCTCTCCCTCTCTCTCCATATTTGTCACTATCTCCCTCCCCCTCTTTTCCCTTCACTTTGCTCGCTATCATCACTTGGATCCTTAGTTAAGATAGATCTATGTTGGTTCAAACTAATACTTTTATTATATAAATTTCACATCTTTGAATACAAAAGTATCCTCATTTTTAATTTTATTAAAACCTTAATTTAATTGATATGGGAATAATTTTAGTAGTCGTGAGGATAGAGGGTTTATATATATCTCAAAACTAATTACAACCCTTTTCCTATTAGATTCAAACAAAAATGTTATAAAATTAAATTAAATTAAAATATTTTTATTGTGAAATAAGTTATGGTTT
>APFE031669361.1:0-11183 GCA_000404065.3 Pinus taeda | reverse complement strand
TTTTTAGACAAACTTATCATCCGAAAAGAGGACGGCTCTTGAGGGTATCAAGTGTTCAGAATGTCAACTCACACAGAAATCTACCTCCATGTTGAATCCTATCATCATCCTTCCTAGAAGTTTGGTGTTATTAACACTCTTTTTATTAGAGCCCTTTGAATATCTGACTCTGAGATTCTAGATGAGGAAAAGAGGCATTTATCTTAGGTATTTAAGGATATAGGCTATAAAGAAAAAAGAAAATAAAAAAGCTACAAAGAGAAATGAAAGGAGGGTGTTATCCCAAGAGCCTCAGGCTCAAGCCCAACCTCAGTGTGGTAGAGTATTCCTACCATATATTCAAGGGGTGATAGATAAGATTCCCAAAATATTGAGGAGGAAAGACATTTTAACGCAGTTCATAGCACCTGGAACAATTAAACAAGGTATGAGGTCTGTCAAGGATAATATTGATAGACATCAACTTAAGGGAGTTTATAAAATTAATTGTTCTTGTGGCAAGAGTTATATTGGAGAAACAGGTCGTTCCCTGCAAAAGAGACTAAAAGAACGTGGAGAAGATATTAAGAATGGTAGGCCTCACACTTCGGCCCTTGCAAAACATTCCTCAAAAACTAAGCACCATGCTTGTTTAGAGAGCTCCTCAATTATCGCAAGGGAAGAGCAGTATCAAAGGAGGAAGATTAAGGAGGCTCTTGAGATTATAAAGCATCTGCAAAATATCAACGGGGAAAATGGGATTGAGATCAGTGGAAGTTGGCTACCTTTAATCAGGCAGATTAGGACCGCAATTCTTCTCATGTATAGCATCTCAGGTAATTATTTTCCTCTCCTACCCTAGTAGAACAGGGATTTCTTCAAAATAACCATCTAATCTTCTATTATAAATAAATTAAATAATGATTATTATATTCTTAATAATTATTTATTAATAGTAATTATTGATTTATTTATTATAATATCTATTTACTATTTATATTTATTTCCTCTTAAAAATAAAAATATTAATGTTATTAAATTAATAAACTAATCATTTGTAAAATATTATACTAATAACGAATTACATATTAAGTTTATTAATCTCTCATTACTATAATAAATTTATATTATTAGAAATCTATAATTATTAAAAGCATCCAATGTAATAATCTAATTTCTATTTCATTTTTAGATTATTCTCGATATATGTTTATTTATTATTAATAATATTTAAAAAAAATCATGTGTTTAAATAACATTAGATTATTATAAAATTATAATAAAAACTTTAATTATTATAAATATGAAGAACATTAATAATAATATTATTTATAGAAAATTTTAGGTTTTTTAATTTATTAGTAGCCGACCTTTATCTCATCCTTCAAACATATTACTCTTATAACTATTTATCCTCTACTTAAGCTCTTCTATTATCATCATTCAAAAAATTCTTGATGATGGATCCCTTTTTGGATTTGAAACATTGACAAAATATGGTTATCACTGTGGATACTCTGAAGCACAACTCAACATAAATGAACCATAGATGTCTCAAATCCAGAACATTTATAACATTTCCATAATGCATAGGTCAACATAGCTATCCCTGCATGGATTCTTTGGTTTGTAACGGTGCAATAATATTGTTCCCATTAATCTCAGGTCTGGCATGCGTTGGTATTCTAGTTTGATTCCCTAGCATTTGTTTTTAATTCTAACAACCTTCTTTTAAAAACTCATCCATGTGAAACGTATCCATGTGAAAGTTGAGATGATTAATCTGAATTTTCAAATAATGAAATTTGGCCATAAAATCTTGGTCAAATTCATTGAGTCTTTATTATATTCCATCTCCCTTTGCAGTTGTCTTGTTTTCCCATATGCAAATGAAAAATTAAATTATGTCTTTGTTACAGTGATAAATTTTCAATCCATTGATTAGCTGCACTACTTCAACCTTTCTCAATTGTTGATGGTGGATGTTTTGGTAAATAATTCTCAAATAAAGCTATAATAGGTTCTATCCCCATAATCTCACTATAGAATCATAAAATTTGTCTCAATTTTATACATATTATTTTGTTTCTAGTCGTTGTTTCATTTGGTAGCCATCATTGATGTAAGAAAAAGCTCTAGAATTGTGCTTCAAAGATCTCTTTTGTTTGAAATGGAGTGCATCCAAATATGGCACACATCTTTATTTCTCGCGTGCAAATAACTTCCATCACTTATCACAGAGGTAGCATAATTTCATATTCTTGGAGTGGGTTACAGTGAAATCATCTCTTATTACTCTCATTGAAATTGAAGTTTTTTCTTCAAATTTTTTATTTTTTATTTTTTGAATAACACTATATACTCTCAATTAAGCTCCTTCCCATTATTAAAAAGTTTCTTGTATGGGAGTCTCCTGCTTTATACATCCATTTTTCCTGGTCTTTGGTTCTCCTTGACTCACAATTTTTCTATTATAATTGGATGCATGCGAATGTCTTGTTCTTAGAGATTTGTATCCACAATCGCAATCAAGACCATTCAGATTCTATTGGTCTATGTTTGAGATTGATGCACTCAAGATGGATTTGAATCTTTTAAGTTTTATGGTTTTGTCTTGTTTCTCCATTTTTATTTGCAGTATTTTGCATGTATGTAGTTATTCAATTGTTGAGATGAATTAATGTTGTAGATGCCCCATTTTTTCTTCCAGATTTTGCAGAAGCCTTTTTGTAAAAAAAATCTCTTGTTATCTTTATTTTCTTCGAATTGCTTCATATATCTCTTACTACTTCAGATTCTCAAAGAGGTTACACATTCCCTTTTGTAACTTGCTTCTTTCCAATACAATGATGAATTTCTGGATCGATTAAAATCAACTCCTGATCCAAAATATCCTCAAGCACAACACTTGCATCTATCATCTGTTGCAACAAACACTTTGTTTGACATAGTTATTTCCAAATAATTGTGATTATTTAATTTGCAATTAGTAGAGGTGTTCCTTCAAATTCATCATGTTTTACAGATTCATTATGAGTATAACCCTATTTTTCCTTATAAAAATCTTCAACATTATTAAGACTTTGATGGAGCTACTATACAAAACTTTCAGATCCCCTAATTAAGTTGGCCCAACATTCTATAAAATCATATTTCTTTGAATCCTTTTGATATATTTTTTAATTGGTGGAGGATGCATCATTCTTTTCAAATTCTTTCCAAGGCATTCGAGATAACTTTGCAGTGGGGTCATTTTCTTTTTCTTTTCCTATAAGTTGGATATAGTATAGTGGAAATGGAATCCACTAAATCATCCTTTATTATCCAGAATTTTATTCAATATATTTTCCATAGTATAGATGTATTTCAAACCTACATATTCAAATATTTATTATCAATAATGGAGCTTCTATCCCCCTCAGGTGCTACTGGTCTAAGATTGACAAATTCTTATTTTCTTTCTTGACTAACGCCCCCTAAGACCAAGCTAAGTCAGTGGTTGTTCTTTATTCTTTTTCTTCCACGTGTTATTGGGTTGTATTCTTTCGTTTGTATTTATTGAAGTTTCTTCCATATTTTGTCTAGTTCTCTTTAGAATATATGCCAGCTTACAATCCTTGGCTTCGTGGCCCAGATTATTACACAAAAGATCTCGCGTGGCAAAAAAACAGAGAAAATGGAGTATTTATTTTTGCATTCCTATTTTTATTTAAATACCCTTTTCATTCAACAAATCTATGCCCAAATTCATTACAAAAAAGACAGTAACCATAAAATTGATTTGTGTACCTAGTGTATGGTTGTCTTTTCTATTTTCTTGCTTGAGGGTGTCTTGTCATTTTCTTTTGTTCATTAAAATTGATTTTATTCCTCTTACATTATTCTACCACATGCCCATGTTCACAGTAAGAAAAACATGTGATATTTTTCCCAGGAGCAAAGAATATCCTTTGATATCTTCCGAATTTGTTCAACTCATTTTTAGGAGAGAATGATCTTCTTGTAGTGAACCCTTTCTTCATCTCATTCATTGGCTTTTGATATTGCTTTGTGTTTTTGTTCTCTTCTTTATTAATCATGGTGCTTGCCCCTTTTCCTATAGGTCCTTTTAGGAAAGATTCATTATCATCTTTAATGTCTTCCTTTTCTGAGTTCTTCATGGAGGCTTCCTCCTCTTCTAGCTGCTTACACAACCTATTATTTTCTTAAATCTCAGCTTCTAATATTTAGAGTGTAGGTCTCTCGCTTTGAATATACTGCTCATCACCTCTTCTAGTCTCCTTTCTTCTTCAAGTTGTGTCTTGAGCTGATAAATTCCTGCTTGTACTCATGCTCTTTCTCATCACATATCTGCACCAGTTTCTTCAAATCTTTGTTTTCATTCTTTAATATTTCTATACTAGTCAATGACAAGTCAAGCCTAGAATTTTCATCTGTCTCTTCTTCATGAAGGTCGGGTACATTCACATAGGTAGAAGCTTCATTTGACTCAACACTTTCCTTTTGACAAGGTTTTTTCTCCTTCCTTTTTCTCTTTTCTTTCTCTGCAGTGTTGTTTCTAGCCTCTCCATGCATGAGCTACAATCTATCCCATTCGTGTTTTGCAAAACTTAAATCTATGACTGTATCAAGATCCTTATTATGAATATTGTTATACATGACACATTTTTTATTAGCATTCCACTGTTGTTCTTGCAAAGAGGGAGAGTCTTTGTAGTAACCAGTACATACAAGCTTCCATACACTAGGTTCAGAAGCTATCATTTCGATTTTAACCTTATCTCTCCATTCATGAAATTTTTATGCACTAAGCACATGCACAATTTGACAGTCCATGACTCAACCAAAACTACCTTCAAGATATTAGGCATACACCAAAGGAACTTGGCTTCGATACCAAATGATGAAAACTTGACTAAACTGAGAGGGGGGTGAATTAGTTTAGTATATTCACGAACAATTTTTTTTTTCCTTAATCTAATTAACTGAAACATTGCATGTGCAACTTAACAAATAATGACATGCATATTGAATATGTGAACAACAAGTAATAAGCTAATTAAAACATCATTTCAATACATAATAACAACACATATTGACACCAGATATATGTAGAAACCTAGAAAGGGAGAAAACAACGATTTTATTATTGTTGTGATAAAAAGGAAAGCTCCTACCTCAACAATCTCAAACTTGATGTTTATCAATCCATTACTTGAAAGGAGACTACAATCCCCTGATACAAACAAGAAACAACAATGTGTTGATTTACATGGTCATAAATTATGCATATCTCTATCTTCGTTTCATCCTCTTCTTCCCTTAAAATTTGCATCAAATAAGCTTCATATGTGTCAGGTAACGAATGCATAATACCTCAATCAACCACTCTCTAACCTCCCAATGCCTTCCAAAATCACATCTTTTATAACGATAATTTGTTGGTTGTCTGTATCCCACATAGGAATATGAAGTGAATAGGATTAACTATTTTCCTTCCACTCATTTGTTTCCAAACTCTCCATATCTTGAATATTAGAACACAAAAATAAATAATCCATCCAATATTAATTTCTGCCACATGTAATGATTAAATTCATCAACCAAATGCCAACATCAAATAACAATATTTATCATTAATGCATCACAACAATATTTGCAACATCTTTGCCTTTTCCTTAGAGTCTTGACTTTGCATCACAACAATTCAACTCGATCAATGATTTCACATCACAACAAATTCTTCAATATAACAATATCTGCAACATTAACAAAACATTTCAATGGATCAAAACTCCTCCTCCTTCTTCTTCTCATTTTCATTTTTGATCTTGTTCGTTAGCGTATACATTGCATTGTTGTTTCTCCTTTACCTGTTTTTTCTCCTTCATTGTTCCTTATTGTCTTTTGTTGCTTGTTGCTCCTTGCATTATTTTTGCTCTTTGCCTTCTTTCTACTCCTTGCCTTGTTGCTCCTTGCATTGTTTCCCCTTGCATTCCTTCAATGCTCCTTTTCCATCAATGACAATAATGTCAAAATTGCGTACCAATCGCACCACAATTTCTGAGTCACATACTACTTTCAAGATGGCAACGTTGAGGTAAATGGTTCTTTGAAAGACCAAGATGAGTGTTTCATATTCTGCAATGTATTTTGTGCACTCAAATTCTAAGCGGCTAGAGATCAATTTCTTTCTCTATAGCAGGTCTATTAAAATGCAACTAACTTTAGAGCCATCTTGCACTTTGGAATCATCGAAGTACAAAGTATGCATATCATATGTACAAGGATTGGTAACTACATTAGTACTATTATTACTACTACTAATTGTACAAAGGTCTTTTTTACCAGTTGGACTTGGAAGGAGATCCAATTTTGTATCTGGTGGGACTAGGGATTGTTGTGAAAGATAGGAGCCGATTTGGATTTCCAGGAAGAAATTGCCAAAAATTAGTTATGTGAAAGCCATTGGTTCATTTTGTCCATTGAAGGGAGTGACAACATGTTTCATATATCTTTCTAAATCCACCCAAATTTGATTATTTCTACCCTTATATGGAAGCCATAAATGTGACTAGTCCATATCAAAGTACTATTGTAACTTACCGGATCAATCTCTGCTCAAAAACATTGTGTATGCTTCCGGAATGTCCATAATCACTATGTTGATACATTGGTGGACTCACCCATCAGATGATAAGTGGATGATCACATCTCTGAGTTCACCAATTACATGGACATGAGTTATGTCTAGCTGAATAATATGTGCATCTTTTTTGTCCCATTTTTTACTGATTTTCTTGGGAATAGATAATGGCATTACATTTACCAATGTACTAGAATCAACCAAGCAATTTTGTACGTTGAAATTGAATCTTTCGAGAGTTAATAGAAAAGGAGGACAGAGAGTATTTGCATCCATTGTTAAAGCATTAAGTATAGATTCAAGAGAACTAGAAGATGTACTAGATCCCTTATAAGAAGAAGCACTATTACTTGCGGTGGACTACCTAAGTGCGCGTAAGAGTATGTCCTGCTAGCTCATGATCTTTGTTAACTCAAACACTGAAATGTTCATACGAACCTTCCTCATGTCATCAACTATTTTGTAGTCCACAATGCAAAGAATGGATGAGGTATTTGGGAGCGTGACTTGGTTTCTAACTCCTAGAGTGATGGATTTTCCCTTACTTCTTGCGGAAGTAATTTTCATTGAGACTTCTTTCCCAGAGTTTCTCTGAGTGTTCTACATTGAGTTGATGAGTGGACTCATTTTTCTCAACAATTTCTTTTAAGTTTCTTCTTCATCAACTCTGCGGTAGTGGTTGGTCCTTGGCTTCTCAGGTTATACTAGTTGGTCTACTTTTGAGTAGAGCCACCACTCAGAGGTTGCTTGTCGGTAGTACTCTTTTGGTTGTGAGTATGTAGTTGAACATGTTTACTACATGTCTGACACTTGGAGTTTCATCAGTTGCAGCAGCTTCTAACTTTTCTTCTACAAGCTCAGTCTTCTCCTTAGCCATTATTGCATCAACAAGATGCATAGAAAGCATGCTCATGGCTTGATTCCATTATGGGCACGTTTACTCATAATGACGTTCTCAATTATACAAACAATATTGATTTGTGCCCAAGTGTCCAATATTGAATACAACATTGGAGCTTTGCAAAGACATAGCGGGTTGGTTGCTATTACTGTTGGAAGTTGTAGTCCTTTTGAACAGGTTGAATTTGGGAGTATTTCTACTCACAGTGGTCTCACTTGACCTTTGTTTGAGCTCTACCATCTCATTTGACAGAGTTTTAAAAAAGACGGGTTAAGCTTTCAAGATCAAACAGTTCTTTCTCTTTGGCCTTACTCACGGAGGCCTCAGACCTTTTACTCATGTCTTTGGAGTCTTTTATTGGTTCGTTGTCCATGATAACTCCAATTTCGCACAAGTCCTTTTCAACTGTGATAGCCTCTTCATAATTTTCCATTAATGTTTGTTTCATAGTTCGCTTCACAAACTATGCAATGATTGCTAGCTAGGTATAAGTATAGTAATATATTGTGATGGAGTCATGAGGTTTCATGTTTTCTATAAATTTATTCAATATGTGGTTGTACCTCTTGTTGAAATCCTTCACTTTATCCTTTTTATCCATCTTAAGATCACCCAACTCTTTGAATAACATGGCGGGGGTCTTATACTTAGCAAATTTTTCAAGGAAGATTTTCGTAAACCCCCTCTAATTATGGATGGATTTTGGAGGAAGGCTATGATACAATATACCTTCTCTACCATCCAAAGTATATGGAAAAAGTCTACATTCAACATTATCATGACGTACCTCAAGTGTTTGCAGATGTAGGTAAAATTTGTCTAGATGTTCTTCAACCTTCACTATTTTATCAAGGTCATACTTCATTAATAGCTTCTTTGGATGCTTTGGCATCTTGTGTAGAACACCCGGAAGTGCAAGTGGGACCTAATTCATCCAGTCCAGATCTTGGTTCACCATGTCTTCTTCTTCACTCTCATCCTCGTCTTTGTCAGAATCTAATGGATCTTCTTCCTCTTCCTCTTCTCTGCTTGACCCGTAGAAAGTTTTGTCTAAGAGCACAACGTTATCTCTATCACCACCATGAAAGAGTGGAGCCTCTTTTGCATTCCCCATAGATTCTTTTAATTCTTCAAGGGTGGAAAGAACCAAATATTCAAGAGTAGAAACCACTATCCTTGTGCGGGTGGTTTTGTTCTTATTCGGAGAATATGGAAGACTGAGTACTCCTAGGAGCAATATAACAACTTTTGCAAACTGACGGGTTATAGGACGGATGACCCAAATCTAATCGTATGGGATTTAACAAGTTCATTCAGGCTTGGGATGAGAAGAGTCACCAACTTCAGAAATACAAGTAGGTGAGGTGCAATGAACATTGTTGCCTTGACCAGAGGACAAGATATTGGGGTCAGCGGGCTTATCAGCCATAAAACATTGGTAAGCCTTCATCTAGGGCCAAAAATATTGACGGTGTTGGACTTGCCAACATTCAGGGGATCTCCTTGATGTAATGTCCGACTTAGACCTCATATTGTATGGTGTAGGAGTTCCATTTGATATAAATGCCTGGTTGCCAAATCCTTAAAAATTTTCCTTGGCTCTAACTATCAACAAGAGAGAGGGATGCAATGGCGTCTTTGAAAAGCAAGAAGGTGTGTCTGGTAAGTGTTCAGTTGAAACTGTGTCAAGGTTCTTCTACTATAGAGAGGGGAGAAAAATGATCCTCTAAGTGAGAGGTAATAGTACCACCCAATAAGAGACACACATGAACCAGAAGGATTTGTCTAACATCCAGCGAAATAGTCCAAAATGGATGAGATGATCGTTACAACCAAAAAATGAAGAAAGGTCTGTCAAATATCTTGTGCAATAGTTCACAAGGATGGAACAAAAATAACAACTATTACAACACATCCTCAATAAAATAAGTACTAAAATAACCAAAATAGTTCAACTATCTTAGCACATGTGAAAGAAAACATGAAATACAAACATTCGCAGAATAGTCTTACAAACATTCATAATCAATACATGAAGAACTTGTTGGCCTTGAAAGATTTTGATATTAAGTAAAATATCCAAGACGCATGTTTAAAATGTACATCACTAGCTCCAGTAATGGAGGGTTGGAGCCACTCCTTGCTCCTCAAAGAACAAGCTTATCTCTCTAATGCCTTCTAGGAGAAGCCAAGGTGAAAATTTCTTTGCTCATATAATGAGGGAGTACATATAACTAAGGGTGAATCTTTGACTATCCTCATGAATGTTTGAATTCCTATGAATTTTCAACTTACATGACTCTTTACATTCCATGTGTGTCCTTTAGACTTCCACTTTACAATACATTTTTAATACATTATACATGATCCACAATAGTGATGTGGCATATGACCACTCATGGCATGACATGATATGACACTTACTGCTATGGATTGCTTGATGATGTGGCAATGTAAAGTCATTTTTGCTTCTGAGTGTTAGATGCCTTCTTGAAGATGCTTTCTCTTCACCTTCACATGGCTTGGTGATGCATAATCTTCAATGATCTCTAGTCTTCGATAGTGGTCGCAAACTAGTGTCCCTTTGCCTTCTCTGGATCGATCAACTTGTAAGTTTAGCTACAAGAGATTCTTTAACCATACTTCCCTCCTTCTTCTCCTTCTCCATCCTTTTTCTATGACATGATAGGATACGTTTTCCTACAATTCACTCATGGAAAGATAGAATCAATCTAAAAACTCCATAGTCTAAGATGATGCATTTTGATCCACCAACTGAGCCTAGAACAAGTGAAAAATTAGGAAGAGGGACTCAGTGATTATGAAGTACGCAGTTCCAGAAGTCAGGGGAAGAGTTTGAGCACTGAAACTGCACAATGCATATTCTAGGCATACCTGAGAGACAAGATTGTGCAGTTTCTAGAGCCATTGGGGACAGGATGAAGGAATGGACATTGGAAGAGTTGACTATGTAGTTTTGGGAGTCAAGGGACGTTGGGCTATTGCATAGCTGCACAATTCAAGGACTCAGGGGATGAATATGAGGCTTGATAATTCAAAGTGCATAGTTTAATCCGGACTGGGGAACATGACTGCGCAATTATGGAGGTCAAGCTCAGGGCTTGGGCATAGAAACTACACAGTGCTGCAGTCTTGGGAGACAAGATCTATGCATTGCATAGTGTCAAGCAACAAGGTCACAACTAGATAGTTGAGACTGTGCATTGCACAGTTTAGAAGGGGTTTGGTGAAGCTAGGTTACCTGGTCTGGAAATTTTTCCGAAAATGGCTGTGTAGAATCAGTGAGATAAGTGATGATCTATAATGAACTTTGATTGTGATCACACACTTAATATTAATGTTGAAAAAAATCAATATTTATAATAACCTATAATAAAATCCATACTCATGATAATTTATATTTAAGTACATCACAAATAGATAAAACTAAAAATTAATGATTATAATGATAGTATGATGTTACTAACATGCTTTATGTCATTAGTGATGTTAGAAATAGAGTTCAAAATAGACACGAGGATCTGGAGGACAAAGATCTTGGAGTGCACATCGAGATGGGTGATGATGGTATCGGTACCATTTCCTTTGAGAGGGAGTTTGGTAAACCCTTTGTATTGAAGGAAGTCATGCATGTTC
>APFE031669353.1:246308-293630 GCA_000404065.3 Pinus taeda | reverse complement strand
CCATGAAAATGCATCTTTCTTCAATAATGTTGTTAGAGGTGCTGCTATTCTCCCATAATTCTTAACAAACTTGCGATAATACCCTGTCAACTTGAGAAATCCTCGCAGATGATTTATGGATGTGGGGATTTTTCATTCCTTAATGGATTTAATTTTGCTATTGTCCACCTTAACACCTTCACGAGATACAATATGACCCAAATATTCCACATTTTTTACTCCAAAGAAACATTTGGAGCTTTTTGCATATAATTTTTTCTCCTCCAATAGTTGTAGCACCCTGCCAACATGTTCAACATGATCCTTCCAAGACTTGTTGTAGATTAGTATATCATCAAAAAATACTAACACAAATTTTCTAAGGAAGGGTTTGAAAATGGAATTCATTAAACCTTGAAATGTAAAAGGTGCATTGGTGAGGCCAAAAGGCATGACCAAAAATTCATAATGACCCTCATGAGTTCTAAATGTTGTTTTCAGAATGTCTTCAGTCTTCATTCTGATTTGATGATATCCTAAACAAATGTCAAACTTGGTGAAGTAAATTGCTCCATGCAACTCATCCAATAATTCATCAATGACAGGAATGTGAAATTTATCTTTAATAGTGAGCTTGTTGAGCTTGCTATAATCCGAACACATGCACCATGATCCATCCTTCTTGTGAAACAATACTACTAGAGCAGAGAAATAACTTTGACTAGGTTGACTTATACCAGCCTGTAGCATTTCTGCAAGCATACATTCAATTTCACTCTTTTGGACATAGGGATATCTGTAAGGCCTGATGTTTGGAGGAACACTTCCTGGAATCAAGTGAATAGCATTATCATGATCACGAATAGGTGGGAGGCCTTTGGGAGTCTCACATACCTTGGAATGATTGTCCCAGACTTTTTGGATATATGGAGAAATAGATGATTTTGATGTGGGAACCTCTAGCGAACATAATTGTGCAAGTATGCCACGTTGTTCTTTCTTTAGAATTGGTCATGCCGTTAGAGTTGATTATCTTTCTCGGTTTCCCTGCGATACCCCTTAATGCAACTTGCTTTCCTTCTGAATCTTTTTTCAAGAAAAGTTCTTGAAAATTAAAAGCTATTATACCCAAAGATTGTAGCCATTGCACTCCTGGTATGACATCAGCACCACCCATTGAAATGGAAAGCATTGGACTATTCAACACATATTCTCCCATGGATAGCTTGATGTCATGGCACTTTCCATAGGAATTTATGGTTCCTCCATTTGCAACCATCACTTGACACTCTAGTGCTTGATGTAGGAAGCAATTCAATTCTTTCGTTATCTTACATTGAATAAAATTATGGGTATTGCCTGAATCAATCAACACTATTACATTTTTCTTCTAGATATGTCCTTCTATATTGATAGTTTCATGAGTGGTAATTCTGACCAATGCATTACAAGATATGTTCGGATTCATTTCTTCTTTCTCTAGGGTTTGTTCATGTTGTGTATCCTCTTATTTTGATGTTTCTTGTTCCTTTTCTTCTTCCTCTTCACAATCTATGTAAAATAATTTCTTCTCAGAACACTTATGACCTTTAGTGTATTTGCTATCACAACTGTAACAAAGCCCTTTTTCTCTTTTTTTCTTCCAATTATTGTGGTGTCAACCTTGTATATTGTGGAAGGCTAGGGGCAACAACACTTCCATCTTTATAGTTGTTATTGGTAGGCTTCCTTGTTGCCATAATTTTGCTTCCAGTTTTTCTTGCCAACGTGAATGCCTTCTCCAATGAATCAGTTTCCCAAAGGCGAACCTCATGTTGGATGTTATCCTTTAAAGTCCCTATGAACACATCAATCCTACGCTCCTCTAGAATATCTTTTACCCTTATATTCAATTTTTGGAAGTCCTCAATGTGCTCCACCATTGAACCCTTTTGTTTGAGATTTATCAATTGGCTAAAAAAAAGTGTTGTTGTTTGCATCCTCATAATGTGCTATCATTTCGTTTGTAAAAGTTGCCCAAGTGACAATTTGTTTACAAGAGCAAAGCCATTGATACCATACAAACTTATTGGGTTCCAAATATAAAGTCGCAATGTGTACCTTTTGTGTGTTTTGCACATTATGGAGTTCAAAATATTGCTCCATCTGTAGTATCCATGTTATGGGATCCTTGCCATAAAACTTCCTCATATCGATATTTGGAACATGGTGGATCTTCAATCCAACATTAAAGTCTATGAAATCATGACTAACATTTCTTTTGTTCTCAACATGAGTTTCCTCTACTACCTTTTCGCTATTAGGAAGCATTTCTTGTAGCAACTTTGCCAAACCTCCTTTCAAACCTTCCATGTCTTTCTTCAAATCCTCAAAGTTTACTTCTAAACCATCCCTATTAGCTTCCACGCCCTTCTTTAAACCATCCATCCTAGCTTTTGTTACTTTTTGTGAGAGTGAATTTTGTTGCACTTGGTCTCGTAATTTTGATATATAATGTTTCATTTCTTCCTCTTCTTCATGAGTCATGCTAGACCTTTCAGGTTGTTTATTAGGTGTTTCCATTTTCTTTCTTTGGGGCATCAATTGATTATAAATATGTTTCACTGTGCCCTTTGAATCACTTCAAATATTTTTTTCAAACCAAACTTATGCAAAAATTTTAAAAAGGCTACACACCTTTTTTCTATTTGTAGGAGCTCGATATTGAATATGTTGTATATCTGTAATTTCGGATCTCCAAGGTCTGAAATTTCATCCTATGATAGCCCTCTACATCCTTTTTCCAACCCCACAAGTCTGATGCAGATTGGATTCTCCAAGAAAGAGTTATGTCAAATCTTCGACGATGATTTGATTATAGACTAGATCAGTAGAGCGAACTTGTACGAAGTTCCACGTGTCACAGTTTCAACCTTCGGACCTGAAAATTATACACAGAAAACTAAAGTCCATTATATTTCTATAACTATTTACAAAATTTCAATCCGATGCTCTGAGAAAAAGTTATAACGATTTTCCCAGGGTGACCTGTTTGAGATCGAATTTGGGAGCCTACAAAAACCCTAACTTCTTCAGTTCATATATTTGAAAATATAGTGACCCAAGTTATGAATTTCGGTCCTAAGGTTCATCACGATTCAACTCAAATGGGTTTTAATTTAAGCTTCTGAAGCTTCGTAGAAAAAAAAAATTGTAGCAAAAATACCATGATGGCCTATTTGAAACAACAAAACTCTAGAATCCAAAGCTCCGATACCAATTGTTATGCAACCAGCTCACAAAATAGAAGAATGAGATAGATAAATGACTTCAAAAGTAGCCTCTTCAAGGGGGAAACCTCCTTTACATTACACAAATGAACAATTCTTGGATGATACAAATGACAAGACCTCCTTTCTATATATAGGAGTCTAAGGGGTCACAATATAATCAGAGCCGACATAACAATAATAATGTAAGGGCACAACAATAACAATAGTAAGCTTCTATGGGGCACAATAATAACAATATGGGGACAACATGGGCACAACAATAACAATAAGGGGATACAATGACAATAATAATAAGGGAATACACTAGTATTATAAGGGACCTAACAGGCACTTAGCTACACAATGGTTAGATGCACGAAAAAAGTGCAAGGAAAAACATTCCACAACATGTTATTCAAATCATCATGTTGTTTGTAATCATCAAAAGCCTTTGAATAATCATGACGCTTATGCCTCTTATGGTTTTCCTTTGGCTTATGAGCCTGATGAGGAGAACTTGAATGGCGAGAAGAACTTGTCTTAGTCTCTTCCTCAACTTTCTCATCTCTCTTTGGAGAAGTCTTGTATTTCATGTCCTCCTTTTGCTTTAGAAACCAAGCTGGTACCAATTCTGGATGCAAATCCCAACAATTTTCCTCCTCATGTCCTCTCTTATGACAAAAAGAAAAAGATAACCAAGAGCTATCGCTGGAAGACCATTCTTCCTTTTCAACATAGCCCAAACCTTCATATCGAGGTCTCTGCTTTGCCTCGATTAGATGGATAATGCCCTGATTGTTCACTCTAAGTACTCCTCCCTTATAACCCATCTTGGATAAGAGCTTTGTTCCTATGCCTTTGTTATGCTTCTCAAAGGCTGCAAAAGAGCTTAAATCAACATTTTCATGTAAAGAAACTGCATGTAAATGCTTACCATTTTCCTCATCTTTCGACTGAGGGACAAAGATGCTCTTAAACTATTTCCTAGTTCTTAAGGTGTCTTCTTGGACCCTTGGTCTTTCTTCTTTCGGCTCCTTTAACTTTGGCACTGATATAAACTCATCCTCATCATCGTGCAGACAAAAGGTGCAAACTTGGCCATCTTCCTTCTCTGAGGAGCTTTCTGCACTAGCCTCTTAAGTGTACTCATCCAACAATTCCTCCTTCTTCTATGCCCTAGATGAAGCGGTGGAGGATGCTACAAGGAAACCTCCTTGTGTCCCTGGTACATAGGAGGCATCCTCCATTTTACAAGAGCCATAGGTTGCATTCTTCCCATGTCCACAAGCTTGCTTAGTATTAGAGCAATTATTTGCTTCTTTGGTAGAACAACATTCATCAGTATGTTTCTCCACAACATATTGCAACATGAGGCGCATATTTTGCTTCTCTTCCTCAACAACTTCAAGTAGTCTTTTGATCTCCATGTTCTCTTGTTGGAGAAATGCAATTATGTGCTCAAAATCGTGGAGACTATCATGCTTTGAACTTGTTATCTCAAAATCAGACCCTGGAAGGCTGCAGACCAGGAAGACCTCAAGTAACTATTTCAAACCTACTTTAGGCTGAGGCTTAGCCTCCTCAACCTGAGAGGGCTCTCTCAAAGGATTAATGATATTTATTGATGATAATATAGATGGCTAACTCTATTTTGGGTTTGTGTGTTTGTAGGTTGAAAAGATGAAGGCTTGCTACCATTGGGCTATGGAGTCAACAAGTCAATAAATTCAGTGGAAAGGTTTCTTGACATGAAAGATGAGGAAAATAGGGTTTTCAAACAAAGATAATTCACTTAAGGAAATAGGTCATCACAATAATTCCATTACTAAAGGAAGTCAGAGCATAGGATTATGAATTCTGAGTAATAGTAATGAAATCTATT
This sequence comes from Pinus taeda, assembly GCA_000404065.3. Classification (NCBI taxonomy): domain Eukaryota; kingdom Viridiplantae; phylum Streptophyta; class Pinopsida; order Pinales; family Pinaceae; genus Pinus; species Pinus taeda. Next base: position 288,518 of record APFE031669353.1, on the reverse strand, counting down.
GTTGATAGTTCAAAGCTGATTTACTCACAGGATTATGGAAAGACACATTCATCTCATTACTAAAGGAATTCAAAGCATAAGATTATGTATTCTGAGTAATAGCAATGAGATCTATTTCTCAACATAATCATTCCATCACTAAAAGAAATCAGAGCACATGGTTGTGAATTCTGAACAATAACAATGTAATCTAGTGCTGGTGATTCAAATATAAAACACAGTCATCTTATTGTTAAAGGAAGTCAGAGCATTAGATATGAATTCTGAGTATTAACAATAAGATCTATTGCAAGTTATCAAAATAACATATAGATCAAGAAAGGATTAACTCCATGAGAACTCAGATTTGTTCAAGAAAACCTCTCTGCATTACTGATTATAGTTCATAGCATAAAGCAGCAGTTGAGCCAAATAGTCTCCAACCCTTTGCTAATTCGACCTCTTGCTCTATATAAAGCATTTAAAATTAGGATTCCATCATCCATCATCAAGATAATTCGAATTTGCCATCAGTGACACCTATTCTAACCATAAAACAAACCATTAATTACAACTAGTTGTTAACTAGGAGTGCTAGTGACCTAATACAACTAAGAGTGTAACTCCTTATCATGATTACAACAACCTTATCTAAGAATTTAAAGCATTATTTGACAACTTTCAACCTCAAGAAATCAAATTTGATGAAGCCTCCCACGTGGTCATCTGACTGCTGAAGACAAACCCTAGAAATTAGGGAACATGTTTCCCTGTTTTTAGGTTTAAGATCCGTGAAAATGGCACGTGGGACAGAGCTTTTATCTCCTCATCCATGACACATTTTTAGAAACTTAAGGAGGTTTTTGTATTCCAAGATGTCTAGAACAAAAACCTCTCTTGGTTTTTTAAAATACTTCTCCAGCTTTCCAGAATCGATCCTTGAAGAAGACGTGTAAAACAGGAAATTTTGATTTTTGAAAAACTGCACCTACAGCAGTTTCGTAGCGCAAGTTTAGTCTTTCATTTCTCCCACCTTAGAATGTATTTGAAGAAACTAAAAGAGGTTTTTGTAGTGCAGCATGTTAGGAAGAAAAACCTCTTTTAGTTTGCAAAATGGAGTTCTCAACTGCTCAGGAAAGCTCCTCTAAGTTAACTAGTAAAAACAGTTTTTCTGCTAAAACAGGCTGCTTCAGGGGTTTCGTAACGCGTTACGAAACTGTTGTGTAATTTCAAAAAACACAGTTTTATGCCAAAATTTAACTATATTGAGCCTCTTTGTATTGGAATGTCTTTTTCAACTACCCTGAAGCTATTCAAAACTGAAATGGAGATACATCATTCTTGAAAAAGCTTGCAACAAGGTAAATCATCAAAATTTGGTACATGACCTTACTTGCTATGTGATTTTCCTTAGCTAAGGAAATCCTTTCTGCTGGCTTAGTTGTATCTTCAAATCCTCAATTTTCCTCTTCATAATTCTGATGTTGGGTCTAAGCCTATTATTAATCCATCTGATGTATCTTGCCTTGCTTATCTTAGGAATTGCCTCGCTTGAAACAATGATGAAGATTTCTGATCTCTGCTCACCATAGGCTTGTTTGCTCAAACTAAGAATGGTAGCAAATGCCTATTGCATGAACACGACCAAGATCAGCATTAATATGTTCAGGATCAATTAACTCTTCCCTTACCCTTTTCCTTTGAAATTTTGTCAGTGATAACAGTGGCTCCACTTGGGATAGTGTGCCCTTGTGGTACACTAAGAACTCGTAGGTCCAGTGCTTTGTCCTTTTTATAACAAACATGGATTTGCTTTACAAACATCCCCTTCAAGCTTCTTGGGCCTTCACCTCAGGCTTAAGCTTGATGATCACTGTAGGAGAAAGGAATCTACATCTACTAAAAAAAATGCTCAGTCAACCTTGAGCTTATTTTCATATTCCTACCTACCTACCCTATCCATTTCAAACTTCTTTCAGCTCAATCAATGTGAGATTTCCAATGTAGCCAATCATTTGCCTTATCTGATATTTGAGTTTTTTGACTGCATCGGAGTTCAGAGCCGTTATGATATTGTGATGACCACTGCCACTGAAATTGCCTCTGATCTTCATAGAAAAACTGAAACCCTGGAGAGTAAAACTCTTCCATGTATTTATCTATAGGATCCCAAAATACATAATCAGCTTGATGATTCTTGTAACTTTCTGGTCGTGCAAACTGATCTTCAAAAACAGTGTACTCTTCCTCAATTGTAAAAGAGAAAGGAAGCAACACTCTCTCCTTGTGTTCTGACATAGAAACCTTTTGAAAAGAATGATCATCATAGCACTCTACCTCTTCAGACAACTGATTCTCAACCACACAAGACGCCTTTGATGTGTTGTCCAACTGCCTTTCTACATGATGCCCACAAACAATGTAATTTTCTTCATTATAAAGATCATTATTTGATGCAAGTTGCTGCAAGGAATTACAAACATGAACCATATTTTCTTCTGCCTGAGGCTTATAACAGCTATCTTCCAGTACTTTTCCTTGGTATTTGCAATCAATTTCATACTCATTGTGATCAAAATCTTGGCAAGTTTGTAGCATCCTCTCATTTATATCAAAGGATGAAACATGGTTTTCATAAGTAAATCCCTGCTAATCTTCATGCTGCATTTCATGAGATGTTATACTTTCTTCTTGGTGTTGAAATGCATTGTTATGAAGAGCCTCTAAAATTTCTTCATCCATAAATTCATCATCACCATAACAATCCTCCAAGTGCTGAATAAGACTTAAAGAATGTCTACAAAAATCTTTGAGTAGCAATAAATAAGGATGACATTCTTTATACATCTCATAGAATTCATCATGAAAATTAGCAAGCGAATATATTGAACCATTTTCCAAACTTTTATACCAAGACCATGCATTTCCTTCTAAAGTGGTCATAAACATTTTCATAAGACAATCTTCAGGGAACTGAACCTTAAGACTGCGTACATGAATATGGAACCTAACCAAATGAAGAGCTGCATTGTCCTTCTTTTCATCTTTGAATATTGGAAGATCATCTAACCAATCAACCTTTGGCATAGGGTTTGGAAAACCAGGGATATGAGACCGATTCATAGGAGCATACCTGGCATTCGTTCTTGCAGTGGAACTCATCTTGGAACTTCATCAAGCTATTGATCTTCTAGCAGTGGAGTCACCTTCCAATTTGTTACTCGATGTGTGGAGTTGCCAAGGTAGATTTGCAGCCTCAAAAATATGTTTGAGCTCCTGCTACCTTCAAAAGTTCAGCCTCTTGATTTCAGGAATGAATAATCTTCAGACTCTCGACAGACGCACCAAAATGTTATCACCAAAATAGGTCCCTGATAGGCTGCTCATCAGACTATCTTAGTGTAACTATTTCAAACCAATCTTTTAGCTAAGGCTTACCTCCTCAGCCTGAGAGGGCTCTCTCAAAGGATTAATGATATTGATTGATGATAATATAGATGGCTAACTCTATTGTGGGTTTTTGTGTTTGTAGGTTGAAAAGATGAAGGCTTGCTACCATTGGGCTATGGAGTCAACAAGTCAATAAATTCAGTGGCAAGGTTTCTTGACATGAAAGATGAGGCAAATGGGGTTTTCAAACAATTATAATTCACTCAAGGAAATAGGTCATCACAATAATTCCATTACTAAAGGAAGTCAGAGCATAGGATTATGAATTCTGAGTAATAGTAATGAAATCTACTGCTGATAGTTCAAAGGTGATTTACTCACAAGATTATGGAAAGACACATTCATCTCATTACTAAAGGAAGTCAAAGCATAAGATTATGAATTCTGAGTAATAGCAATGAGATCTATTTCTCAACATAATCATTCCGTCACTAAAAGAAATCAGAGCACATGATTGTGAATTATGAACAATAACAATGTAATCTAGTGCTGGTGGTTCAAATATAAAACACAGTCATCTTATTGTTAAAGGAAGTCAGAGCATTAGATATTAATTTTGAGTATTAACAATAAGATCTATTGCAAGTTATCAAAATAACATATAGATCAAGAAAGGATTAACTCCATGAGAACTTAGATCTGTTCAAGAAAACCTCTCTGCATTACTAATTATAGTTCATAGCATAAAGCAGCAGTTGAGCCAAATGGTCTCCAACCCTTTGCTAATTCGACCTCTTGCTCTATATAAAGCATTTAAAATTAGGATTCCATCATCCATCATCAAGAGAATTCGAATTTGCCATCAGTGACACCTATTCTAACCATAAAACAAACCATTAATTACAACTAGTTGTTAACTAGGAGTGCTAGTGACCTAATAAAACTAGGAGTGTAACTTCTTATCATGATTACAACAACCTTATCTGAGCATTTAAAGCATTATTTGACAACTTGCAACCTCAAGAAGTCGAATTTGATGAAGCCTCCCACGTGGTCATCTGACTGTTGAAGACAAACCCTAGAAATTAGGGAACATGTTTCCCTGTTTTTAGGTTTAAGATCCCTTAAAATGGCACGTGGGACAGAGCTTTTATCTCCTCATCCATGACACATTTTTCGAAACTGAAGGAGGTTTTTGTATTCCAAGATGTCTAGAACAAAAATCTCTCTTGGTTTTTTAAAATACTTCTCCAGCTGTCCAGAATCGATCCTTGAAGAAGACGTGTAAAACAAGAAATTTTGATTTTTGAAAAACTGCACCTACAGCAGTTTCGTAGCGCAAGTTTAGTCTTTCATTTCTCCCACCTCAGAATGGATTTGAAGAAACTGAAAGAGGTTTTTGTAGTTCAGTATGTTAGGAAGAAAAACCTCTTTCATTTTTCAAAATGGAGTTCTCAGCGACTTAGGAAAGCTTATGTAAGTTAACTAGTAAAAACAGTTTTTCTACTAAAACAGGCTGCTTCAGGGGTTTCGTAGCGCGTTACGAAACTGCTGTGTAATTTCAAAAAACACAGTTTTATGCCAAAATTTAACTATATTGAGCCTCTTTGTATTGGAATGTCTTTTTCAACTACCCTGAAGCTATTCAAAACTGAAATGGAGATGCATGATTCTTGAAAAAACTTGCAACAAGGTAAATCATCAAAATTTGGTACATGAACTTACTTGCTATGTGATTTTCCTTAGCTAAGGAAATCCTTTATGTTGGCTTAGTTGTATCTTCAAATCCTCAATTTGCCTCTTCATAATTCTGATGTTGGATCTGAGCCTATTATCAATCCATTTGATGTATCTTGCCTTGCTTATCTTAGGAATTGCCTCGCTTGAAACAATGATGAAGATTTCTGATCTCTGCTCACCATAGGCTTGTTTGCTCAAACTAAGAATGGTAGCAAATGTCTATTGCATGAACACGACCAAGATCAGCATTAATATATTCAAGATAAATTAACTCTTCCCTTACCCTTTTCCTTTGAAATTTTGTCAGTGATAACAAAACTCATGCCCATGCTTACTGAAGCCTCAATTGCAATTTGAGGTAGAATTGGTGGTGGAGATTGTAACAATCTTATTCTCCTGCCCAAACCTTCTCCTCTCTTGAGCTTCACATTCACTTGCAAACAGTTAAATACTCCTTGCACAAGGAAAACCAAGAGATTTGATACCAAACTTGATTTGAATGGGAAAGTCAGTGTTTGTTGTGCTAAATTCCAATTCAGAATAGTAAACAAAGTGCTTGAGGATTATGAGGTAAATTGCAAGCTTTACATGAGTTTTAATGTCTTTATATTTAATTCATGAGCTTAAAACATGAATTAAAAAAAACACTGAACAACAACATAATAGTAATACACTCAACAATTAATAAATGAGTTCACCCCCTCTAGGCTACGTCTCCTTGGTCTAGTTTCCAATGGCTTGACCCAATCTGATTATGCTCAAAATACTTCAGTGGTAAAGAGTACATAAAGTGTGCTGACCAAAAGAGTGGCTAGTTTCCCCTTAAAGGAAACATTCTCCTGCAAATAACTCTCACTCTAAAAACATGACAACCTACAGTCAGTCATGAAACAATCAACAAGAAAAGCATTCTCAAATCAAGACCCCATATTCCATCTGACAATGAGCATAACAAGTCCAACAATTTACTTGAAGTACTAAAAGAGAACTTTCCTCAAAGACATAATGAAAAAAGAGAAACATGAGCTATACCATAGATGTCTTAACTACTGCATAAAACATATGAAGGCTACAAAACCCCTACAAGGTCCTCTCCATTCTCAAAATCCTTCAAAAACTGACTCAACCCACTAGTTGATGATAGCACCCATAGACTCAAACCTGCAAAAATTCTCTTCAAAAGTGCTCCAGTGGCTCTGAAACATGTTCCATAGGTTTCAAAAGACCCAAAAATTCCTGTCTAACCTCTTCCTTCTCTTGAAAAGACCAAAAATTGAAGAAGATATGAGCTTCCCTAGCCTTCTTGCTAGTCGCTCTACAATTTCACCAAAATCTGGCACCTGTCCTACAGTTTCACCCTAAAATCCACTAACAGAGCGTCGATTCCGCCAAACTTCGGGCGAAATTGTCAAAGTGTTTAAATGGCCTCTAAGGCCTTAACTCCAAAAATCGTGGCCACATTGCCACCACATGTCCTAGGGCTGACCCCTGTGGCTAGCCCATTAACTCCTCCGCTCGGCGATTAAATCCTGGTTGTTTAGGCTAACCGCAAACCCCGATAACATGAGGCAGTCGAGCTGGCAGTTTTAGAAGGTGGTTAGAGTGGACGATTTGTCAGACGTTAGACTGGCATGGTCACATGTTAATGGTTGCAACGGAGGCAGTTAAGGCCGACATATAATGTTAAGTCCCCACGGCGGTTTTAGCGTATTCACATGCGAGGTTGTCAATAGTTATGGTAAGCTCTAATTGGGGCGGGCTAAGGCCTAGCTCTTGGCCCCCCAGCCATGGTCCTATGGCACTGGGGTGGACAAGGGCTAGGCCCTAGCCGACCCTTCCCCAAATGTGCCAACATAAACATTTTAAATAATGTTTGTGCCATACATATAACAAGCAATAAAGCATGGTCTAGCAGTGGAGGGAGTGGCTAATGTAGTGGAGGTTGTGTGTTCGAACCCCAACGGTGTGATTTCGACATTACCATAAATTTTGGTGGCCCTCGGGCTAACACGTGGCAGCCCTTGGCTGCGCCACATGGTAGCCTGTGATTGGCCACCGAAAAATCCACAAACCAATAATATTCCACCATTTCAAACCAATGAAACCGTGCCACTTGGCACTACCTGATTCACCAAAGGAAACCCAATCAGTTGTACAGTCACCCTGTCACGTCCGCAACCCAGTGAGCCTGCCAATTAGCAGTACGAACTGCTGACTGTGTATTGTTGCTCATATTTTTGCCAAATTTGCCTTTTTGAGAAAATAGACAGAACGTGTTTCTTGGAGTATATGGTGTTTGTTTTGCGTGAAACGAGTTGCGTCGACTTCAAAACGACGAGCACTATGCAATCATTTAGGTTCCACACCAATCTGACAACTTTGAATTTTGAACAAATTTTGAGCTTCGGATCAATGCAGTCGCCCATGCTCCACGATCCACCTGCCAATTAAGAGCGTTAAAGAACTTGATTTTCGTATTGTGATGAGCTCTAATTGGGTATCTTCTAGCACAAATGACGACATGAGGATTTGTTCTTGCGACCTCTTACCTTCTTGTTGGAAATAAAACTGAGAGGGGGGGTGAATCAGTATTATCAAATCAATAATTTAATTCCCAAACAGATTTGTATACGCTACTTCAGCTAAGTGAACTAGCATGTGTATGCGACTGTACTTAAAGCAACCAATGTATATGCAGAGGACTTTTGATTTACCCAATTTATCATGCATTGAACTTTAACCAGTATATCAAAGATTTATTAGACAGTGCAGTGAAAGCAGAATAAAGCATCACACATAAGAAACACACATGAACACCAAGATATAAGGTGGAAACCCAATGTGGGTGAAAACCACCTGTTGCTGTCGTCTTTGTCTTCTTTTAATAATAAGAAAATCTATTTACAATTTTGTACTAGTGCAGGCTTATACCAGTACGTAGGCTTCTACCTGTAGAAGGTTACAACCTTCTCTCGTTCTCCATCTTCTACTAGAAGGGAGCTACAACCCCCTAACTTCTGTACTAGCTGATATGTTTACTAGTACGTAGGCTGGGACCTACAGAAGGGTGCAACCTTCTTTCTTCCTCCATGGATCACGTTTCAAAAATTTTCAGACTGGATCCATCAGCAATTCAATCGTCAAATACATTTGCCTCAACCAATCACTGAAACTCAAACATCACTTTCTGAATCACCCATAACTGAATCAATCAATCACTTTGATAGTCAATCTGATCAGTTAGAATACTATCACTATAATACAATCACCAGAACCCATAATTCTGCAACAGCAAACAGAAACGATTGAAACATACTTTATGAGGTATACGCTACTTCCATGTGTCGAACCTGCGTGTATACGCGCTTTTATCAAAGCCAACCAACATACACATCTGCAAATATTAATTCATAATTCTGCAGCGATTCCAGACTTAAGTTATACCCAGATCATAATGTTTACAAAACAACACATGCGTCAGTATTCAGATCTAGACTATACATGATCAAACCACATAATGATAATTCATTTCAAGCCTTAAGATCTCGATCCATCATTAGATCTTATCCTTCACCAACCGTTGAGGTTCACCCTTGGTTCAGATCAGGCACAGTACCATAAGCCAATAACCTGCATACTAGATCTCACACTTCATCAGATATTTGATACTTGCATTCCTGGCCTAATGATCTTCTCCTCCTTTTATAGTTTTAGACCTTTCTCAATACCATGGACCAAAACCACTTAGGACCAATACCTTGGACCAAATTCCTAGGGCCAATACCTTGGACCAGATACCTTGGACCAATACCATGGATCAAAATACCATGGGCCAAATACCTTGGACCAAAAACTTAGTTTTCCAAGATATACGCACTTTTCCTTCTGTGAAAGTGCATATGTACATATACACTACTTGTGTTCAGCGAACCTACGTGTATACGCACATTGGTCAAGGTGAACCTACGTATACCTCTCTTTCTTCATTCTTTGTAGTCTGATCTGTAATTCTTTGTTGTTAACCTATTGTATTGTGATCTTTCATTTGAGTGAGTTGCCATCAAGGACAACACCTGTATCATAATGCCAACAATCTCCCCCTTCGGACTTGATGGCAACAATAACACCAAGTCACTCTCCCCCTTTGACATCAAGGGCAAAGGGTCATGCTCCCCCTAAGTACATGCTAAATTCTCTGATATGCTGAACTGTTCTGATTGAGCTCCCATGATTGAGTCCATGCTCCCCGTGAGCACTGACAAAGTCTGCAAGAAGATTTTCTAAAAGAATAAGATGACTCTATAAATCAACTATGTGAGGATGACCTTCCTATCACCAATGAATCATACATCCATCTCCCAACCAAGTGGGGATATACCAAATTTGACTCATCCACCCAACCAAGTGGGGATATACCAATAGTTTATACATGATAAAAACAAGAAATATTACATCATCCATCCCATGCATAGTGGGGTTACAAATTAGGTCTTTTCATGACCCTTACATTAAATGATATACATGACATTTATAATAAGGACAACCGATCTAAACAAGACCATGATAGTCATCAGCAACTATCATACACCATATATAATCTACACCATCAGCAACATTAGGATCAACAGCCTGTACATTTCCATCATCAAAAGAGTCACCTGAATCAAAACAATTATGCAGATTTGTACCAAGATCTTCTAAGATACTGCCAACAATGCATTATTAGAAGCATATGCTCCCCCTGAACCTGTGCCATATGTTCACTGTCAGATCTGATTATTGAAAATATCAGTAAGAAATATCAAGGCATCATCATCAATCAGATATACATCAAGTTATCAACAACTTATGAAGACCAACATATTTCCACATGTTATCGGCAGATTGTAACCATCATCAAGCAGAGTAGATAATTGACTGAACCATATCAGACCCCTTGTTCCTGAGTTTGGCCCACTGCCTGTCCTCAAACCAACATATACGCCACTGTGCCCACATAAATCCGCGCATGTACGTGACTATGCTTCATGAAACTTGTGTATAACAACCTTTTTATGAAAAATAGGATTTAACAGCAGGATGATGCAACAACTACTCCCAGCTTTTGTCTGAGATATTCAAATGTCTCTCTGGGCAGTGGTTTAGTGAATATATCAGCAACCTTTTCTTTGGAGGGAACATACTCCAATTTGACCTTTTGTCCAAACACTTGTTCACGTAGAAAATGATATTTGATGGGTATGTGCTTGGTCTTGGAGTGCATGACTAGATTCTTTGAAATATTGATGGCACTTGTATTATCACATAGAATGGAGATGGGTGGAGTACATGTGATCTAAATGTCTTGCAAGGTTTACATCATCCAAAGTAGTTGTTTGCAGCAAGATGCAACAGCCACATATTCTGCTTCAGCTGTAGATAATGCAATTGAACTTTGTTTCTTGCTGAACCAAGACACTAACTTGGAACCCATATAGAATGCACCACCACTAGTGTTTTTCCTGTCATCAACACTTCCTGCCCAATCTGCATCTGTATATGCATGAAGAGTAAGATTTAGATCTCTAGGATACCATAAACCAAAGTTCTGTGTTCCTTGAAGATATTTGAAAATCCTTTTGACTGCCTGAAGGTGTGATTCCTTTGGATTTGCTTGGAATCTTCCAACTATTCCTACTGCATGCATGATGTCAAGTCGAGTACCTGTTAGATAAAGCATACTGCCAATTATGGATCTGTAAGTTGGTTGATGTACTACTATTGATTCATCATTTGAGCTGAGACTGCATCTTGTTGCCATTGGGGTACATACTGGTTTAGAATCTTCCATGGTGTACTTTTTCAAGCTCTATTTGAGATATTTGGTTTTGAAAGAAAAATACCATCTTTATTTTGTTGAACTTGTAGACCAAGCAAATAGGTAAGCTCACCAAGCAAGGACATTTCAAATTCTTGCTGCATTACTGAAACAAAATTCTGACTCATGGATTCTTCATTGCCACCAAAAATGATAACATCAACATAAACAAAAATTATTAACAATTTATCAGTGTCAATCTTTGTATATAGATTGTTATCTACTGACCCCTTTGAAAAACTCTGTTGGTGGAGATATTTGTCAAGACGGTAATACCAGGCCCTTGGAGCCAGTTTTAAACCATAGAGATCCTTTTTGAGTCTGCATACAAGTTTTTCATCATTTCCAAGAATGAATCCTTCTAGTTGCTCAACGTAGACTTCTTATTCTAAGTCTCCATTAAGGAAGGTAGATTTTACATCCATTTGGTATACTTTGAATTTCTAAAAACTAGAAAGAGCAAGAAACATCCTTATGGCTTCAAGTCTAGCAACAGGTGCAAAAGTTTCTTCAAAATCTATACCTTCTTGTTGAGCATATCCTTTACAAACAAGTCTGGCTTTGTTTCTAATAACTTCTCGATTTTCATTCAACTTATTTTTGAATATCCATTTACTTCCTATGATATTCTTATCATGAGGTCTAGGAACTCATTCCCAAGTATTATTCTTTTCAATTTGCTCAAGTTCTTCATTCATGGCCTTGACCCAACATTCATCTTTGCATGCTTCATTTACATTTCGAGGTTCGGTGGCAGATAGTAATGCTAGATAGCTTGAGGTTTCTGTGATAGTTCTTCTTATCTGTACGCCTGCCTCTTTTTCCCCTAAAATTTGAGTTTCTAGATGATTTTTCTAAACATATCTGGATGGAGTCTTTTCTTCTACTATTATCTTTTCTTCTAGTGCTTCATTGGTTTCTTCTTCAAAGTCAATGTGATTTGATGTGGGAAAATAATCCCCATCTTCTCCGTTGTCATAATCTTCAGTTTTTATCTGTTTAGGATTTTTGCATGCTTTATCAACTACAACATCAATCCTTTCAACAATTTTCCCAAGACTTTTATTACAACATTTATATCCTTTACTTCGGGAAGAGTAACCAAGAAGAATACCTTCAACTACTTTGGGCTTAAACTTGCCAAGTTTTTCATCAGTCCTTTTGATATAGCACTTGCTTCCAAAAACTTTAAAGTATTTTACTGTAGGAGTCTTACCATACCAAATTTCATGTGGAGTTTGAGTGCTGTTTACCCAAACATTTGCTTGGTTGAGAATAGTTACGGTGGCGAATGCAGCTTCACCCCAGAAGGTTGCAGGAGTTCCAGATTCATCTAGCATAGCTCAAGCCATTTGTTGAATAGTTATGTTCATTCTTTCTACCACTCCATTTTGCTTAGGAGTCCTTACGATGGAGAGTTGCATTTTTATTCCATGTTGTTCACAAAAGTCAAAGAATTCATATAAGATAAATCCCCCTCCTCGATTAAATCTAGGCATTATTTTGCGATCTGATTCATTTTCAACCAAAGCTTTGAAGGCTTTGAACTTTTCAAATGCTTCATCTTTATGCTTTAGAAGACCTATCCAACAGATTATGGAAAAATCATCAATGAACAAAATAAAGTATTCTTCTCCACGAGGTGACTTTTTCCTTGATGGTCCACATAAATCAGTATGAACAAGTTCAAGAGGCTTACTAGCTGACCCTTCTTTTTCAATGAAGTGAGATCTAGTTTGCTTACCGAATTGACATGGTTTGCATATTGTATTTTCAGGAATGTTGATATCTAGAAGATCATGAACAGCCTAGAATCTACATGCTTTTCTTATTTGAGAAAAGATTAAATGTCCCAATCTTCTATGCCATAGCTAATTTTCATCATTTTTGCTTAGATAGCATTTTTGTTGTCCTCCCTTGAGTATGTATAAGTTTTTTGGAGTTTTTGTACCTTTGATCACGGTTTATCATGTATCAAGCTCTTGAACAACACATCCATTTGATCAAAACAATATTTCATTTCCTTGATCACACATTTGACTAACACTCATCAGGTTATGCAATAGACCATCTACATACATAACATTCCCAACTTTAACCTTTTATTTCAAGAAAACAGAGCCTTTACCTTTTATGGCAGCGGGAGTGTCATTTCCAAATGAGACATTCTTTTCCTTTTCTAAGGCATTATATGAGTGAAGCTTTTCTTTATCACCTATCATGTGTTTTGAGCATCCACTGTCAATGTACCACTGATTTTCTTGTCCTTCTACATACAAGGCTATACCACATCTTTCTGTTTGAGGTTCTTTCCTTCTCCATATTTTGGGATTTAATGGAGTTTGTTCCTTTTGAGATATTTGCCAAAATTTACTCCTGCATTTAGATTCTTCATGGCCAAAGTTGTTACAGATTAAACATTCTATTTTATTTTCAAGAAGAAAAAAGTTATTATAGGAACTTTTCTTGATCCCTATCACATTCCTTTGATTTCGTGCTTCTCTAGTCATGATGGTTTTGTAAGCAACACATTGAGTAGCTTTGTGTCCAAAATTATGACATGAGAAACATTGACCATTAAAGAAGTTCCTGCGATTATCGAATCTATTGACCTGGTGATTGTAGTTTCTATTGATATTCATCTTTGAAGCAAATTGAGTATGATTTACCTGAGGTTGGTTGTGGCTTCTATTCATCCTTGAAGCAAATTGAACCTGATTTACTTGGTGATTTGCTTTATGCCTTTATTGACGATTGTCATAGTATTCACTGTTCTTTGCTGCATCAAGATAGCTTTTAGTGGAGGTTGAGAGCTTCTGTGATTAAGATGCTTCTTCAGTATATCCAAGACCTGTCTTTATCAGAGGAGAACGCTGCACTTTGATAATTTCATTTAAGGTTTCTGATCCTTTAGCAAATCTAAGATTGAGATATTTTGTTTTCTCAAGATCCTTTCTTATACCCACAATTTCATATTTTAGTTTTTCATTATGTTTTTCTCTTTCAGCAAGTTGGTATGTCAAGGTATCTATAATCATATTATTTTCTTCTAAACAGATTTTGAGTTTAGAGATTTCTTCATGGAAGTCATCTTCTTTTAAAGCATCCGAAAAATGACCATCGTCATAAGCCATTACTATTTTCATCTTCATCACTATTTGATAAACCATCACTATCTTGATGAATATTATAACTCTTTTTACTTGCAATTTGTTTTCTATTCCATTTTACAGATTCCTTCCCTTTATCATTTTTATCTTTATGAAGACATTTGGCAGCATAATGACCAACTCTACCATAGGAAAAAAGATTTGAAAGGTAGTTTACCTCTAAATCTTCTGGAACCCCGTTGAAGCTTCTTGACAAAGTTTACTTTATCTTCTTCTTCTTAAATATGTCTTGATTCATTGAGTTCTTCCTTTCCTTTTGCTGAAGCTTTAAATACAGCTTCTCACGTATCTGATGGGCCTCCTTTTCTCATCTCAAAGGCAGTTAAGATTCCGTGAAGTTGTGTCATAGTGATAGTTTGTAGATCTTGTTTTCTTCTATGGCAGATACTTTTGATTCAAATTTAGTAGACAAGGATCTTAAAACTTTCTCAACTAAGATAACTTCCTTTATCTCTTCACCCAGGGTCTTCATATAATTAACAACCTCATATATACATATGAAGTAACTAGCTATACTTTCATCATTGTGCATCTTAAGAGTTTCATATTGAATTCTGAGAGTTTGCAGTTTAGCACGTTTTACCTGAGAGTCTTCTTCGTAGCTTAGAACGATTTTGTCCCATATTTCTTTGGCTGATTTGAGCTGCATAACTTTGATAAACTCTGATTGTGATAAACTTAACAATAATGTATTGACAACCCTGGCATTGGTTTCATATTGCTTTTTACCTATCGTATCTATAGGAATTGTTGATGGAAATGTATATCCTCCTTCCATAATTTTCCAGACATCTGTTCCAAGTGATTGTAGATAGGTTGTGGTTTTTATCTTCCAATAAACAAAGTTGCTTCCATCAAAGATTGGCGGTCTGATGGATCCCACGCTTTCTTGATTACTCATGATGATGGATCTCCCTTCAAGCGATCAAGCTTCTTCTGAAGGACCTGCTCTGATACCAATTGTTGGAAATATTATTGAGGGGGAGGGGAGGGGGTGAATTAGTACTATCAGATCAATAATTTAATTTCCCAAACAAATTTGTATACGCTACTTCAGCTAAGTGAACTAGCGTGTATACGCAATTGTACTTAAAGCAACCAGCGTATATGCAAAGGAATTTTGATTTACCCAATTTATCATGCATTGAACTTTAACCAGTATATCATATATTTTTTAGACAGTGCAGTAAAAGCAGAGTAAAGCATCACACATAAGCAACACACATGAACACCAAGATATAAGGTGGAAACCCAATGTGGGTGAAAACCACCTGCTGCTGTCATCTTTGTCTTCTTTTAATAATAAGAAAATTTGTTTACAATTTTGCACTGGTGCGGACTTATACCAGTACGTAGGCTTCTACCTGCAGAAGGTTAGAACCTTCTCTTGTTCTCCAGCTTCTACTGGAAGGGAGCTACAACCCCCTAACTTTTGTACTAGCCGATATGTTTACTAGTACATAGGTTGGGACCTACAAATGGGTACTACCTTCTTTCTTCCTCCATGGACCATGTTTCATAAATTTTCAGACTGGATCCATCAACAATTCAATCATCAAATACATCTGCCTCAACCAATCACTGAAACTCAAACATCACTTTCTGAATCACCCATAACTGAATCAATCAATCACTTTGATAGTCAATCTGATCAGTCAGAATACTGTTACCAGAATACAGTCACCGGAACCCAAACCAGAACCCAGAATTCTGCAACAACAAACAAAAACAACTAAAACATACTTTAGAAGGTATACACTACTTCCATGTGTCAAACCTACATGTATACGCGCTTTTACCAAAGCAACCAGTGTACACATCTGCAAATATTAATTCATAATTCTGCAGCTATTCCAGACTTAAGTTATACCCAAATCATAATATTTACAGAACAACACATGCGTCAGTGTTCAGATCTAGACTATACATGATCAAACCACATAATGATAATTCATTTCAAGCCTTAAGATCCCAATCCCTCATTAGATCTTATCCTTCACCAACCATTGATGTTCATCCTTGGTTCAGATCAAGCACAGTACCGTAAGCCAATAACTTGCATACTAGGTCTCACACTTCATCAAATATTCGATACTTACACACCTGGCCTAATGATCTTCTCCTCCTTTTATAGTTTTAAGCCTTTTTCATTACCATGGACCAAAACCACTTAGGACCAATACCTTGAACCAAATACCTAGGGTCAATACCTTGGATCAGATACCTTGGACTAATACCATGGATCAAAATACCCTAGACCAAATACCTTGGACCAAAAACTTAGTTTTCCAAGATATACACGCTTTTCCCTCTGTGAAAGTGTGTGTGTACGTATACGCTACTTGTGTTCAGCGAACCTGCGTGTATACGCACCTTAGTCAAGGTGAACCTGCGTATACCTCTCTTTCTACATTCTTTGTAGTATGATCTGTAATTCTTTGTTGTTAACCTATTGTACTATAATCTTTCATCTGAGTGAGTTGCCATCAAGAACAACACCTGTATCATAATGCCAACAATCAAAATGGCAAGCACTACACAATCATTTAGATTCCACACCAATTTGACAACTTTAAATTTTGAGCTCCGGATCAATGCACTCACCCATGCTCCACAATCCACCTGCCAATTAAGAGCGTTAAAGAACTTGATTTCCGTATTGCGATGAGCTCTAATCCAATGGCTTCTAGCACAAATGACGACATGAGGATTTTTTCCTGCGACCTCTTACCTTCTCGTCCACATAAAGCTAGGCGCTAAGCGAAAGGTATCCAACGCTCACTTCGCATCCAAAGTAGTAGCAAACCAAACATGAACACTTAGGTTAAGAAGGGGAAATAATGTCAGTTGGCATTTAAGCCTTTAGCCTACATTTGACGATGCTAGGTTTATAATTATTTTCAATTAATAATTATCTATTGGGAAAAGAAAAGTTCAGAACTAGTTTTAATGTGATTGGTCATAGGTACACACATCATGGTATTACTGTGATTGTGTCTATTATAGGTTATACAACCATGATATTTTATTTAATATAATAAGTTGAAAAGATATATTAATTTTATTTTATTGTAATTTTCCATTTAAAGCCATCGAATAACTCATTTCCCTGTTAGAAAACCTCATGTTACCGAGATAAAGTGACTGCAATTAAAGATGCCAATAGAAATTTTCTTTGCACTGCATTTCTCAGCATTCGTCTTCTTTTAATGGAGATTTTGTTTATTTAATGTGATTATAAAAAAGAACCACATGTTTCCAGGACAATGTGACTACAATTTAAGATGCTTGTAGGAAGATCCTTTGTAGTGTGTTTATGAGCTTTCGTTTTCTTTTAATGGACGTATCAGGCGTGGCATCTATCCTTAATTACTTGAACACTTGAAGAATCAAAGTAGAGGACTTAATTTTCCAGTCAAAGGCATCAGATAACTCGTTTGACTTAAATATTTTATTTTTCGCCATTAAATAACTGTGTATGCTTACAGGAGTAAAACCCCACGGCTTGTAACAAAAATTGACAATTAAGGAATCTCCTTCACGTTAAGCTCACAGTTTTGAGAGATCGGGTATAGCTCAAGACTGAAAGCTACTCACATAGATCTCCAATATTGATTCACGTTTTTAATGTTGACTAATTTGTAATTATATCAGCTCGATATTAAAGCTCTGAAATTATTTATTAGAATCAAATTTTAGCTGAGTTTTTACTTAAATTATTTTTGAACCATTCAACGTCTGCTTCTGTGGATTGTGTAATGGGTTGTGAGCATATCAGAGCAGGAGGAAATTGAGCCCTCAGCATATAAACAATGCAAAAAGTTTTATACATGAAGGCCCATGATTTCACATGGCTTGTAGCATTGGAGTGGAAGTGGAATGATTTAGAAATATTAACATGGATGTAAGATTGTTGCAATGTATCCCTCTGCCATGAGTATAATTTACTCACAAGGTTTAGAACCTTGAGATTTTGGAAAGGGTATTTTCGCAATGGAGGCCTGACAAAAGTGTTATCTGCTGGATTAAATCAAATATATCGTAGATTTTTTAAATTATTGGCTAGTTTACTATTTGTTCAATTGTTCCGAAGTTTTGTTTGCCAAGATATCAATGTCGAAAATAGTGTTGTGTTCTCTTACATCTAGAACTTCCATTGTAACGTATGTTCTAGATGACATTTTGGCAGTATCAGGTTTTGAACTTGTTGCCTAGTATATTTTGTTAACACTGCATGTATTTACCCTATATTTATAGGGTTTGTGTCCTTATCTTATCCTTTTGAGGTACACTCTATACATAGAATGTTTAACCTAGGCTACTTTCCATCTACATTAAAAAGTTACGATCTTGTCAATTTTTTTTTAAATAATTCTAATCTCCAACAATGGTGAATTTTCGAGGGATCAACAACATTCCATGTATCATACAAAATTACACATTAAAGTTGCTTAAGGAGGCCAATATACCTTCATTTACTCACATACACAGAAGCCTTTGGCTTATTGGATGTTGGTGTCTTGTTCATGGGTTCCAACGCCTTGGTCTCCGTATGTTGGTGTCCTTTTTGCCAAGTTACAATTTAAAAACAATCCGGTGTTCTTTGCATGTTGGTGTCAAGTAGTAAGCTACAGCGTGAAGACAAACTTATTTGAATAGCTTGAAAGTAGACTTGTTTGAACAACTTGAAAACTGTTGATTTTAGGTATGTTCTATGCTGATAGCAAATTTACTTCAATTTTCCATATTAGCTCCATATCAATTCTAGATTAGCAATCACATTTAGCATGATAATAAAATGCGGATAGAACATAAACATAAATCGCAGAAGACAAGACAAGACAAAAGGACACAAGATGTGGCACTAGCCAGGGACAAACCCCAATGTGGGGAAACCCTTGATCAATTCTTCTTATATGTTCTTCAATAGATCAGTGGAGAGAGAGATAGTACATATACATCAGAAGTCAACCTTTTGACTTATCTAAATAAGAGCAGAGATCTTCTCTAAGAAGATAGCATATGAGGTAGCTGATTTGCGCTGAGTAGAAGGCATACTGCTTCCACTGATCCAAGGTGAATCCATCACCATGTTGCTTGTCATTGTGTTGTACCCAATCATCATGTTGGACCTCATTACCATGCTGCACACATCATACTGTTGCACCACCCTTTGTTGCATCATCAAGTTGTACCTTACTGTGCCCATCATGTTGCATCTCATTGCAACATTGTACCTTACTGTGCCCATCATGCTGCATCTCGTTGCAACATTCATTATCACAGTGCTGCACTTTGATACACTTGTGCTGCACACATCATGCACTACATTGGTTCACTGTTAGAATCTCTATTTGCTGCATTGAATGGCATTCTAATAGCAGAGAGGGCAGCTTTCATTATGGTCAAGACAATCCTATCTAACAGTCATCAAAACAATCCTTGACTGTGGTGTTATGGCATGCGGCCTAACACAGAGTCTTCATGTAGCTTCCAGTTAGTGCAAATATGATCCTTGATCCTCCAATGATACCTCAATGGATCTGATCCTAAGCTCCCCTAACTCTGCCCTCCTAAACAGCCTCACGGCCTTCCTGAAATATCTTCAGAACAACCTTATTTCTCCATGCTTAATACTCCTTACTGCAGTTGTCACATTGTTCCTTTAGGGCAGATTCAAGCCCAATGCATGGACTTGTCACCCTCAAACAGTTGTTGCAACCTCCAGCAAACCCTCTTTTCCTCAGCCTCCTCCAATTAGTCATTCTGTCCTCTAACCCGACACCTGAAATAGGCCTCAAATGTCCACGTTGTCTAGTCCTCTCCTTGTTGCAGCTAGGGCTTCCATTTGGACAACGAATTAGGGCCTTTTGACTGTGGATAGATGACCTTAAATTAGGTCTCTCTAGACTGCGAATAGAGCTTTCTTTAGGCAGTATATTAGGGCTTCTTTAGGCTGCGTATAGGAGCCTCTTTACTGTTGCCAGGTCTCCTCACAAGACAGCTGCTAGGGCTCCTTATATCTACGGCCAGATCTCCTTCATGACTGTGGCTAAGGCTTCCTCCTCTTAGATTTCTCTTGCCACTAAAACCCAAAACAAGTGGAGAGAAATCAAGAGTGAAATGTGTGGAGAGAAATGACCTTCAAGGCACCTCTATTTATACTAAAACGTTGAGCACAAGTGGGGGCAATTTGGTTGCTGGCCGACTTTGACTAATTGTCCCGTAACACAAATAAATTCATATCTCCATGAATACTTGTCAGAATCGGATTATCTTTAGATCAATCCTACACCTCTCGACGAGAGGAATCCAAGAAAAATATCATCTACCATAAATAAGATGACCCACATGGAGTTTGGCCCTAGTTTCCCATTTTAACAAAAACCAACTTGACCAAGCTATATTTTGAAAGCCAACTTGATAAACATGGAGTGAAAACAAGCCTGAGCTCTTTGCTTTTTCTAGCAATTATAGACTTGTTTGAACTACCCAGCTATAGGTTGAAAGCCAACTTGACCAAGCTGCAATTGGAAAACTAACTTGACCAACATGGAGAGGTTGAATGCTCTTATAGACACAGGAACCAACAACATTCCATGTGAACATACAAAATTATACATTAAAGCCGCTTAAGGAGGCCAATATACCTTCATTTCCTCACACAGAAGGCCTTCGACTTATTAGATGTTTGTGTCCTGTTCACGGGTTCGAAGGCCTTGGTCTTTCCGTATGCTGGTGTCCTTTTGCCAAGTTACAATTTAAAAATAATCCAGGGTTCTTTGCATGTTGGTGTCAAGTACTAAAGCCACAGACTGAAGACAAACTTATTCGAATAGCTTGAAAGCAGACTTGTTTGAACAACTTGAAAACCAACTTGACCAAGCTTTATTTTGAAATCTAGCTTGATAAACGTGGAGTGAAAACAACCCTGGGCTCCTTGCTTTTTTTCTAACAGTTACAAACTTGTTCAAACTACCGAGGTACAAGTTGAAAGCCAACTTGACTAAGCTGCAACTGGAAAACCAACTTGACCAACGTGGAGAGGTCGTATGCTCTTGGAGACACGAGAGAGGGCATTGGAAATGTTGAGAGTCGAATCTGAATGTTGTTGCTTTGTTCCAGCCGGACTAATTTATTGTTTGAAAATTTTCTTTTCCCTTTAGGCTAAGCCTATGCATCCTAGGTTGGGTTCATGTTCAATGTTGGGTGGATTTATTGTTGAAGCTTTTTCCCTCGTTAGGTCTAGCCTAAGCATGGTCTATGTCAAGGCTGGATTGAGCTCCAATGTTGGATGGGAGAGCGAGCTTGGCCTATGTCAAGGCTGTATTGAGCTCCAATGTTAGATGGGAGAGAAATCTTACCTATGGGATACTACTACCAGGATTGTGAGGTTAGATGTTTGGTCCGACAATTTTAATCGCTTGTAGGTGGTTTCCACCTTGATCCTCTTCCCATGAGATTAGAACTAGTGATTTGGGAAATAAACACCATATAAATCAAATCAACTACTATACACCTGTGACCTCATGCATTGAATTGCTTGAAATAATTTATCCACACACATACTATGTGACTTTATGCTTTAAGATTTAAATCTGGGCTCTCTTTATGGTGGTCCAATTGCAACCACTAAACCATAGCCCTGCAGGAGACTGTAAGGGCCTTGGCTTATTTTCCCTACAAGTAACAAACCTTAATCCATACATAATTTCCATCAATAATCTCTCTCTAAAATGAGATCTGAGCTAGATGTTGGGAGGCTCCTATCCAACCATGTAGCCTATAAACCTATTTTCCTATACTGGTCATTGTACTTGACACATGGACAACAACCCTATACTGGTCACAGTATAAGACACAGGAAAATGTTCATCTTCCTATACTGGTCAATGTCCTTGACACAGGGATAATATCCCTATTTTGGTCATAGTAGAAGACACAAGAAGATGCTCACATGACCATTCTCCCTATACTGGTTAATGTAAAAGAAACAGGGATAATATCCCTATATTGGTCAAAGTACTTTACATATAGAGAGTGAATGTCCAAGATGTCGTCTAATATAACAAACCATTCTTCCTATACTTGTCATGTTGACACTGCGAGAATGCCCCTATACTAGTGTGACACAAGAAGAATAACATGATCTAGGTATATTACTGCTCTCTCTGAGCCAAGAGACATTCTCCAAAAGTACCAACTTATCTCTAAAATAAACAAACTTTCCTTTGGGGAGAGCCTTCATCACAATCTCAGTTGTTTGCTCATTTGTGGAGATGTACTGGAGCGTCACACTGCTCCCTTTTGCACCATGTCATGAATATAGTGATACTTGACGCCAATATGCTTTGACTTTCCATAGAAAACTAGATTCTCTAATAGCTTCAACCTCTTTGATTATTATAGAATATCATTGTGGCTTCCAGCATCTGAACAAACAATCCATGAAGTGATTTCCTAAGCCAAATTACTTCTCGAGTCACATCACAGGCTGTCACGAATTCAACTTCCACAAAACTTAGTTGCCACATAAGATTGTTTTATGCTTATCCAAGAAACCTTGCAGAGTCCAGATAGAAACACCCACTCGCTGTACTCTTTCCGTCTTCAGTACTTTTGGTCCAATCAAAGTTAGAGAGTCCTTGTAGTTTGATCTACAACATTTATTCGACAATAATCAATAAATTTGTTCATCATGGATATCAAAACATACAAACCAGTAAAAAACAAAATCACCCATGTCATTCAAGCTCATATAGCACCCAAAATTGTTATGCATCCAGTCGAAAAATGGAATCAACATTAGATGAATCATGATTCAACAAGCTAAGCAACAAGCCCTCATCAAGTCAAGAATAGAGCTTCTATATCATGCAGATGTCCATGGACTCATATTCCATGATGTCAAATTTCAGTGAGGAGTCCACCAAGCTTCATACTTTTCAATCTTAGGTAGGACCAAGATTCTTCAATCAACTTTTTTTTTAAACTAGTTATAAAGGTCCTCATATTTTGTCAGAAACATACAGAGCATGTTCCTCTTCAGTAGATTCATATCATAATCATTCTACAAGACTTCTACCCGTCTTCGAAGTCACAACAGTCTTCAATAGATCAAGGCAATACTTTAACCAGGCTGATCAAGTCTGCTCCCTATGAGTCCAATACTCATCAATTACAAGTCTTCTTGTCAGCTTGTTCTTCCACTGATTGCCACATCCTTGGCAGTCTAGATTATGTACCTTCAAAGACAAGAGACTGAAAATAAAAACAATAATAGAAACAATCAAGAAAATACTTATCTTTTGAGAGGGTATCAACTCCTTCTTGATCTTGGTCTTCTTTCATCCAATCAACAAATCCTCCTTGTCCACAACATCATCAAGAAGCTAGGGTTTCTTTCAGTGGAAGTAATTAGTCCTAGGGTTATAAACCCTAGATTTTCTCCAACCCTTTTAACTAGTTAGATTTTACAATTGAATGGCTAGGGCTTTAATTATAAATCCTAGACATTAATCTTTACATTCAACATTATCATCCCTAAGGTTAGTTAGGGTTCCAAACCCTAATAACCTTCCAAGATTAGATTAAGGTTTTCTAAGACTCAATATTGCATTCTTTTTACAACTTCCTTTGTCCTAAGGATTTATCCACAAACCCTAAGACTTTCTTGTTCAGACTCAGCTAGGGTTCACATACTCTAAATACTTCAAAACGCTAGAAGGTTTCTAGATATTCAAATGCTAGGTTTTCTTAAAAATTACAAATGTGATAGAATCTCAATCAAGTTTAGTCTTTAATTTCAAGAAGGGGCTTGGAGAACTAGACTCCTTGATTTATTTCAAATCAAGATACCCTTATGCATTAAGATATCAAGATCCTTTCCACATCAATTGAACAAGGTTGTCCAAGAACTTTTACTCAAATATCCTTCATAACTTTTTAGTGCTCTTCTGTGGGTTTGGGTTTCTTCCAGGGTTTTAGTCTTTAGATGTCCTGCATCACAACTTCCTCCTGAGTTTAAATCCGCATGCTCTTAACATAATCACTCCTGAATCTCGATTGTGATCCTTTGAATGGATTCAAGAAATCCATTACGATCCTTCATATCATTCTTCTTCTCTGTGTTATGCTCAAATTCAACCTGCAACCTCTATTACGCAGAACTTACTCTAATTCACACACAGATTATAACTAAATTACTACATACACACACAAACTCATAATCGAGTTGTTTGTATTAATAAACAAGTATTTTCACAGGAACCCTCTCCTTGGCTTGATCTTCTGTATCAGTGCCCTCTGTTTTCCTAACTGCCCATAGGCTTACAATCAAACCTCTAACTCAAAACCTCTAACTAGCTAACCAGCTAACTATCTAACTTGACTAACTTTTTTCTCTGCCTTTTTGGCTCACATTTATACAAAAGGATTCTATAACCAATTCCTGGTTTAGATCCATAAACTTCTCAACAAAATCCTAAAATCTCATATTTATCCCTAAGGATCCTCTTTAATCCACAAATCAGGAAACCAACTCCTAATCTAAGATTTACAAATGATTCTCAAATCTCTCAACTATCCTAAATCTCTCATGTTCTCCAACATTCGAGAACATTTACAAATATGCCTCACTATACTTAAATAAATACCTATTCTAGCTTCTCTCATTAAAATGACTCAAAACCTTAACAATTACATTACTTCAACACTTAGGAAACCAAGTTCCTTAAAACACATGTCTACTAAAATACGATGATTCTTCTGAGCTATATGCTCATGCATCAAACTCCCAAAGTATAAAACATTCATGATCTCCTGATCATGTGTCTTCATATGTTGATAGAAAACCTCTAGGGTCCCAAACTTTAGTTTGTAGTTGTCTGAATGCTCTGCAACTTTGCTACTGTTGTATGTTTGTTGTCTTCTGTTTCATCTTCCTCTCCTTGTCAATCAGGTTCAAGTTCTGATTGATCATCCTTCCTGCTATCGTTTCCCTCATCCTAGATGGTTTCATCAGCAACTGCCATAATTCTTCAATCTCCATCTCCAGCACATCCTTGGGCTAGTTCATACTCTGCCACTTATTGTTACCTCTTTCTCTTTAGGTTGTTGTTGTTGTTCACTAACTCTTCAAACTGTTGTTCTTCTCTTTGAAGTTGTCGAATTCTTACTCTTACTCTTACTTTTTTTGCCTTCCTTTCATTCTTACCCTCTTTCATGGTTATCTCTTTCTGTATTGAATCCTGGCTTTCCAGCATTCTCTCTAGCAATTGAACATCTCTGTTCCATGGATTAAAATATTCCACAGAATCCTCTTCTACCATCTTTACTTGGCTGCTCATTTGTGCCAAATTTCCTCTAGCATCTGCAACTAAATCTGCACTCACAAAACAATTATTAAAATAAAAAACATAAGGCCTCAGTGCCTCTTCTTCCTTTGGCAACACTTCAGTATGCTGCTCTGATTTCTCCTCTTCTGTCAGCACATCAGTATGCTGATTCAACCTCTTTAAAGAATTCTCTAATGTACTCTCAAGACTATTAGTTAGTCTCCCCTCCACATCATCTGCTCTAATGATGTCTTTCTGCTCTTGTCCACTGTAGTGAACTCCTTCCTCTGCAATCACACTGTCATACTCTGAATTTCCTAGCAAATGCTCCAACAACTCAATTTCTCTGTGACACTTCATAAGTACTTCATCATTACTTATGATTCCTGTATTTATACACAAATTATTAGTTTGAAAATTACAAGGTTCAACAGTCTCAACTGTTGCTTCACATATCAATTCTTCAAAATGAATTTCATCTCCTTTCACAAGAAAATTTTCCTTTGTTGTCATAGCTTCAAACATCAATGTATTACTAAATTCTTTTTGCTGCAATAATTCACTGCTTTTCTCATTCAAGAGACATTCTCCATCATTCTTTACTTTAGAGTTTTTATCTTTTGAAAGATACTCTTCCATACTTTTGGCAGCTTCAAAAGATTGCTCATCCTCTGCAAAACCTGTAATCACATCAAAATTATTAGATTCAACAATATAAGGTTTTACATTCTCCTACTGGTCTGCATTTGTCCAACAGTTCATAAAATCATCAATAATTCCTTCTTCTTCACCCTGCTCTGGTTCACAAATGGACACTTCCATTTCCAACTCAGCTTCTCTGAGTTTTTTCCATCAGCCACTTTACTTGCCTCTGTTGTAGCCTTCTGCGTAACTTATGCCACTTTACTGCCCTTTTCCTCAAGACCCAACCTTGTCTCTGGCTTTCCTCCAGTATCCTCCTTAATGCATCGAGTTGTTCTTTTATCTCTGCAATTTCCTTGTCAAGGTCCTCTTGATTCATTCTCTTGCCATTTGCCTGGTATCCTCCTTCTTCACTTTTCTTCTATTGTGGTCTTCCTCGGAACCTCTGCTATGACTATCAGTAGTCATCTTCTTCTCCATCTCTATGAGTTCTTCACTCACTCACTATGAGTTGCATTGAAGCCTCTGCAACAGCAAGTCCTCCCTGCTGCCACTTACTCACCAAGCTTTCCTCTGTACTTGGTCTTTTGGCAAGCACTTACTCACCAAGCTTTCCTCTGTACTTGGTCTTTTGGCAAGCACTTGGTTCTCTATCTCTGGAACGTCTTTTGAGCACTTCTCTCAACTCCTTCTAGGCTTCAACTCACCTGCACCTTCTAAGAGCACAACTGTCCTCTTTGTATTTCAATCACAATGAAATACTTGGTTCTGACCAGCTCTTCTTTCACTTAGAAAGTCTTATCAACTTCCTTCATTACTTAGCAATTCTACCGACATCCTCTGTGAAATTGCCTTTGTGAGTTGCAGCAATACCTCTGTAGTAACAAGTCTCCTTGCTGTAGGTTGCTGCAATCTTCTCACCTTCTTATGATGCTACCTGTGCATCAATATAAGAACCACAACTCTCCAATCTTCAAATCAAATTAAAACAAAACATATCATCTCACCTTCAAGATCTCTGCATGATCTTGTGCTACCATTCTCCTACACTTTGAATGGATTGTCCTCTGTTCCATTGCATCTGCAAGTTCTGCTACACATTATCTCTGTGTGCCTACTATTTGTCAGATTAGAATTTGATCTCCTCTTGCCTGCATACACATCTTAAAACATAACTCTGTTCTAAATTCTTTTCAAATAATTTTTCACACAGAATTTCTTTGTGCTGCTCTAATACCAAAATGATGTCAGGCTAAGCCGATAATACCCACATTATGCAAATAAAATTGCATGTCACTGGTCCCAAGCCTTAATCACCTGATCCATGGTTGAAAACCTTCTCAAATAAAGGTTTAAGGCCCTTAATTAAATCTCATGCGGAACCGTTTATTTGACTATTCAATAGTCTGAACTTTAGTCAACCTTTCCACCAATTCACGGCCTTTGCACATTTTCTGACACTCACCTTTATCACATTCAGTCTCCACCGTTGATTTCACTCCATCAGATCAACTGTTGTCGCATCGTATCACAACTTAAACCCATTCATCCACCGGAACTCAAATCACTTAACTCGCGTTGATAAACTTCTCGGGTCAGGCCCAGCCTTATCAGCTTCAATCTCCTCCGTCGATCTTACCATTCAATCCAATGGTTGTTGATACACCTGAGCATTGCACATTGTGAATCACATTTTCTTAAGGTCAAGGTTCATCCACTCATGAAATATTGCAATGCAAAACTAATCGATGATCCCCCACCGTTTATCAAAGCACACTTGATCCAACGATTAACAATGATATTGGGTGAAGCACTTGCATGAGGATTACCTATCCGATAAAGCAGTTTCTTCTCTCCTCCGATATGCTATGTGTCGACTGCTAAATGGAATCGGGTGACTACCTTGAATTACCACTTACCATTTTTTCTCCACTCAATAAACAGCTTCCGCTTATAAAACCGCCTTCTTCCTTGACTACTGCACGAGATGATTGGCGCGCGATGACCATTAGATATAAGAGGCCATCAAATCTACGGTTTGCGGGACTCCAACTAGCACACAGATTAAAGCGGCCTTAATCCCTAATGCAAGGTCAACCCTGCAATACCCCGAATCTTCAAATGCTAAGAATCACTGACGTTCAATGCTTTTATGAAACGTTTTAATATGTCTAATTAGATAGCAAAACTGCCTATGTAAGAAAATCTCAACTTCACCATATGTGAATCCCACTCTTCAAAAAATCGGATTCCAATATAAACTCTCAACAATGCCTCTACAAATTCATAGTTTGCCCAAAAGAATCTAAACTTAGCACATTTGTGGTTAAGATGGAGTGAAACATCGAGCTTCCACTTTGCGCGTGATCTTGTAATTTCTATGACTCGGGAATGATTATTTGGCACAGGAAATTCGTCCTCTTCAAGTTGGAGTTATGCTTCTGAACGTGGCCCCCTTTCAGGAATAAAATAATCCCTCGGTGGATCTCGCCTGCAAGTGAACACACACTCTTCTCCATAAAACGGATCATGGATAAATGCCGGTCCTGATCAAGATATTCAGAGCGCTGTAATATGATGACATTAATGGTAATATATCTACCAACAGTGGGTGAGCGATAAACCACAATAGCCACACAGATATAGTCCCATGCTATAAAAACAAGAGATATTGAAACGTAGTTGTAGAAATAATATTTTACAGAGTCAAAATACCGATTGGTCTCCTGATTATTCAATTCCTTCACCAATCTGCTCCGCTTGTTTATACAAGAAATAAACTTCTGCAGAGAGTGGGACTGGCAGCATTTCGCTACAACCTCTAAGCATCATCGTAGCAATTGAAGGATCATGTATCTTCCGTCTGACATCCGCTAAATCAAAAACTCAAAATCTGGATATCATGTATACATATTAACAAGAAATCGTTGATTTTCTTTTAATAACGCAGAGAGAAAAGTTCCAACGCTTACTTGGATACATAGTTAAGTATATTACATGCAAATTAATTACACCATGTTAAAAGCTGCGGAATTTCTCCAACTTTTACAGCGATTTCATTAAAATATACCATTCAGTTTTCTTACAGAATGTGAGAGAAGGTTCTCATAATCAAACTTCCGCCACCACGCCTCTCTGCCCGGAGAGCTTTGCTGCCACTTTTTTATAATTAAGGATAGACCTTCTTGATCCTTATCTTTTAGAAAAGCAGGCTTTTCTTTTTTTTTTACATAAAGATTTAAAGCTTGAAGCTTTTTCTCCATTCTTATCTAATTTAACTGACAAAACCAATAAAAAAAAAAAAAAAAAAAAAAAAAAAAAAAAAAAAAAAAAAACAAAAAAAAACAAAAAAAAACAAAAAACAAAAACAAACCCTAGAAATTCTATTTCTATTCTCTCATATACATAACTTCACTTCCTATTTTATTAAAAATAACAACATATTTAAAATTATCACACCCCCTTTTTATTCCATATTTACAAATGAAGAAGGTCTTGATGCTCCTGCATCATACACCCAACCTTAAAATTAATCATGATCCCTGATCATGTGTTCGGATCTGTGTATGCCTGGATCCCACACTTTATTCTGCAAGTTATCATGTGCTATTGTTCGCTGTCTTCTTCCAGGTTTCCACATCTTATGCTGCATTGCTCCACTAACTGTGCTCTCGCAATCTTCTTTTGTCTTCCTTTTGCTGGTTCTCTTTTGTTTCAC
Source organism: Pinus taeda (assembly GCA_000404065.3). Lineage (NCBI taxonomy): Eukaryota > Viridiplantae > Streptophyta > Pinopsida > Pinales > Pinaceae > Pinus > Pinus taeda. The sequence continues at coordinate 258,686 of APFE031669353.1, read as the reverse complement.
TGCTGCTGGTCTCTTCCAAGATTCTTTCACCATCATCCGCCTCATCATTTCAATTTCTCTGTCTAATAGATTTTCTCCAACATCTTCAATAAGACCTGTACTCACAAACCAATTGTTAGAATAAAAGATATAAGGCATCAGTGCCTCTTCTGCTGCTATCAATGTTGTCTCCGCTGTCATCATAAATGTCGCCCCACATGTTGCTCTAACTGTCACTGTGGATGTTGCTGCCTCCCAATCTTCCTGTCCCTCTACAACAGCCCTTTGCTTGTCACCTGTAATTTCATCTGCAACTTTTCCCTCTTGTTCACTGCACTGGCCTCTTTCTTCTGCAATCTCCCTGTCATACTCTGGATTCTCCAACCAGTACTCTAATAATGCAATTTCTCTGTAGCATCGCTGAAGCATATTATCACTTGCATTCATACATAAACTTTCAGTTTGCACAAAATCACCAAGTTCAACAGTTTCAACTGTTTCTTCACTTATCCCTGCTACAGACTGATTCACTTCTTCAGCATCCATAAGAATTTCCTCTTGTACTGTATCAGTTTCACAAGATTGCACTTCCTCCTCAACTCCTGTAATCACATCACAAATGTCAGCTATACAAACACAAGAGTTCACATTATCCAGCTGATCTGGATCTACCCAATAACTCAAGAAATCATCAATGATCTCCTCCTCTGTTTCATCAATGGAAACCTCCTTTGCACCTGCAAACATACACAACTCATCAGTTTTAAAACTACAAGACTTTTTAGTCCTGACTTCTTCCTTCAGCACTTTCCTTCGATCAGATCTGCATGTGGAATTTTCAAATTTCATCTCTAGCACAAGAACTCTAAGTCCTTTTTTCAACAAGGCAATCAGAATTTGTCTCAACCTCCCCTGCAATTGTCGCCAAATCAATCTCTTTCCCTTCAGTGGAAAGAGCCATTTTCCTTTCTGCTTTCCTGCTCTTGCAGCCATTCTTCTAGTACCTGCAACTGTGCCTTTATTTCTGCAATCTTTCTTTCTCGAACTCCTGCAGTCATCTCATCTCTGTGGCATTTCTCTGAACCTCTTCCTCTGCCTCCTTTTCCTCCAGAAAAACTCTTTTTGCCTCTAGCAGACCGCTTCCTCATGAGTCTCTCACTCACCATGAGTTATACTAGCCTCTGCAACAACAATCTCTCTTGCTGCAACTTACCTCACCAATCCTTCCCTCCGGATCTGGTCTTTTGGTAAGTACTTGGTTCACTGCCTCTGGAACCTCTTGAGCACTCCTCTGCTCTCTCTAGGCTATCTCTTCAACTCACCTCACACTGTAATTGTCCTCTCTATCCAGCCTTCAGCTGAATGCCAGGTTCACTGCCACCTTCTCTGCAACCATAAACTTAAATCATAAATTTCAAAAAATCATCTCACCTCTAAGATCTTGTCTTCTTTCCACTTCTGCAATCTTGTTCACTTGTGTATGTTGCATATCAGTTCTTCAACAAAACCTTATTCCGTTCTTCAACAAAACCTTCTTGCATTCACTAAAAACAAAACAAACATTCTTCAATGAAAACAGAGCCAGGCTCTGATACCACCTGATGCAAGGTCAACCCTGCAATACCCCAGACCTTCAAATGCTAAGAATCACTGACGTTCAATGCTTTTATGAAACGTTTTAATATGTCTGGTTAGATAGCAAAACTGCCTATGTAAGAAAATCTCAACTTCACCATATGTGAATCCCACTCTTCAGAAAATCGGATTCTAATATAAACTCTCAACAATGCCTCTACAAATTCATAGTTTGCCCAAAAGAATCTAAACTTAGCACATTTGTGGTTAAGATGGAGTGAAACATCGAGCTTCCACTTTGCGCCTGATCTTGTAATTTCTATGACTCGGGAATGATTATTTGGCACAGGAAATTCGTCCTCTTCAAGTTGGAGTTATGCTTCTGAACGTGGCCCCCTTTCAGGAATAAAATAATCCCTCAGTGGATCTCGCCTGCAAGTGAACACACACTCTTCTCCATAAAACGGATCATGGATAAATGTCGGTCCTGATCAAGATATTCAGAGCGCTGTAATATGATGACATTAATGGTAATATATCTACCAACAGTAGGTGAGCAATAAACCACAATAGCCACACAGATATAGTCCCATGCTATAAAAACAAGAGATATTGAAACGTAGTTGTAGAAATAATATTTTACAGAGTCAAAATACCGATTGGTCTCCCGATTATTCAATTCCTTCACCAATCTGCTCCGCTTGTTTATACAAGAAACAAACTTCTGTAGAGAGTGGGACTGGCAGCATTTTGCTGCAACCTCTAAGCATCATCGTAGCAATTGAAGGATCATGTATCTTCCGTCTAACATCCGCTAAATCAATAACTCAAAATCTGGATATCATGTATACATATTAACAGGAAATCGTTGATTTTCTTTTAATAACGCAAAGAGAAAAGTTCCAACGCATACTTGGATACACAGTTAAGTATATTACATGCAAATTAATTACACCATGTTAAAAGCTGCGGAATTTCTCTAACTTTTACAGCGATTTCATTAAAATATACCATTCAGTTTCCTTACAGAATGTGAGAGAAGGTTCTCATAATCACACTTCCGCCACCACGCCTCTCTACCCGGAGAGCTTTGCTGCCACTTTTTTATAATTAAGAATAGACCTTCTTGATCCTTATCTTTTAGAAAAGCAGGCTTTTCTTTTTTTTTACATAAAGATTTAAAGCTTGAAGCTTTTTCTCCATTCTTATCCTAATTTTAACTAAAAAAAAAAAAAAAAAACATAGAAATTCTATTTCTATTCTCTCATATCCTTTTATTTAAAAAAAAGAATATTTACATAACTTCACTTCTTATTTTATTAAAATAACAACATATTTAAAATTATCACACCCCCTTTTTATTCCATATTTACAAATGAAGAAGGTCTTGATGCTCCTGCATCATACACCCAACCTTAAAATTAATCATGATCCCTGATCATGTGTTCGGATTTGTGTATGCCTGGATCCCACACTTTATTCTGCAAGTCATCATGTGCTATTGTTCGCTGTCTTCTTCCAAGTTTCCACATCTTATGCTGCATTGCTCCACTAACTGTGCTCTCGCAATCTTCTTCTGTCTTCCTTTTGCTGGTTCTCTTTTGTTTCACTGCTGTTGGTCTCTTCCATGATTCTTTCACCATCATCCGCCTCATCATTTCAATTTCTCTGTCTAATAGATTTTCTCCAGCATCTTCAATAAGACCTGTACTCACAAACCAATTGTTAGAATAAAAAATATAAGGCATCAGTGCCTCTTCTGCTGCTATCAATGTTGTCTCCGCTGTCATCATAAATGTCGCCCCACATATTGCTCTAGCTGTCACTATGTATGTTGCTGCCTCCCAATCTTCTTGTCCCTCTGCAACATTCCTTTGCTTGTCACCTGTAATTTCATCTGCAACTTTTCCCTCTTGTTCACTGCACTGGCCTCTTTCTTCTGCAATCTCCCTGTCATACTCTGGATTCTCCAACCAGTACTCTAATAATGCAATTTCTTTGTAGCATCGTTGAAGCATATTATCACCTGCATTCATACATAAACTTTCAGTTTGCACAAAATCACCAAGTTCAACAGTTTCAACCGTTTCTTCACTTATCCCTGCTACAGACTGATTCACTTCTTCAACATCCATAAGAATTTCCTCTTGTACTATATCAGTTTCACAAGATTGCACTTCCTCCTCAACTCCTGTAATCACATCACAAATGTCAGCGATACAAACACAAGAGTTCACATTATCCAGTTGATCTGGATCTACCCAATAACTCAAGAAATCATCAATGATCTCCTCCTTTGTTTCATCAATGGAAACCTCCTTTGCACCTGCAAACATACACAACTCATCAGTTTTAAAACTACAAGACTTTTTAGTCCTGACTTCTTCCTTCAGCACTTTCCTTCGATCAGATCTGCATGTGGAATTTTCAAATTTCATCTCTGGCACAAGAACTCTAAGTCCTTTTTTCAACAAGGCAATCAGAATTTGTCTCAACCTCCCCTGCAATTGTCGCCAAATCAATCTCTTTCCCTTCAGTGGAAAGAGCCATTTTCCTTTCTGCTTTTCCTGTTCTTGTAGCCATTTTTCTAGTACCTGCAACTGTGCCTTTATTTCTGCAATCTTTCTTTCTCGAACTCCTGCAGTCATCTCATCTCTGTGGCATTTCTCTGAACCTCTTCCTCTGCCTCCTTTTCCTCCAAAAAAACTCTTTCTGCCTCTAGCAGACCACTTCCTCATGAGTCTCTCACTCACCATGAGTTATACTAGCCTTTGCAACAACAATCTCTCTCGCTGCAACTTACCTCACCAATCCTTCCCTCCGGATCTGGTCTTTTGGTAAGTACTTGGTTCACTGCCTTTGGAACCTCTTGAGCACTCCTCTGCTCTCTCTAGGCTATCTCTTCAACTCACCTCACACTGTAATTGTCCTCTCTATCCAGCCTTCAGCTGAATGCCAGGTTCACTGCCACCTTCTCTGCAACCATAAACTTAAATCATAAATTTCAAAAAATCATCTCACCTCTAATATCTTGTCTTCTTTCCACTTCTGCAATCCTGTTCACTTGTGTATGCTGCATATCAGTTCTTCAACAAAACCTTCTTCCGTTCTTCAACAAAAACTTCTTGCATTCATTAAAAACAAAACAAACATTCTTCAATGAAAACAGAGCCAGGCTCTGATACCACCTGATGCAAGGTCAACCCTGCAATACCCCGGATTTGGGTTCTTTTGCGGGTTTGGGTTTCTTCCAGGGTTTCGGTCTTTAGATGTCCTACTTCACAACTTCCTCCTGAGCTTAACTTTGCATGCCCTTAACATAGCCACTTCTGAATCTCGACTGTGATCCTTTGAATGGATTCAAGCGATGTATTACGATCCTTCATATCATTCTTCTTCTCTGTGTTATGCTCGAACTTGACTTGTAACCTCTATTACACAGAACTTACTCTAGTTCACACACAGATTATAACTAAATTACTCCATACACACACAAAAACTCAGAATCGAGTTTCTTGTATTAATATATAGGTATTTTTACAGGAACTCTCTCATTGGCTTGATCTTCTGTATCAGTGGCCTCTGTTTTCCTAACTGCTCGTAGGCTTACAATCAAACCTCTAACTCACAACCTCTAACTAGCTAACCAGCTAACTATCTAGCTTGACTAACTTTTTTCTCTGCCTTTTTGGCTTACATTTATACAAAAGGATTCTATAACCAATTCCTGGTTTAGATCCATAAACTTCTCAACAAAATCCTAAAATCTCATATTTATCCCTAAGGATCCTCTTAACCCACAAATTAGGAAACCAACTCCTAATCTAAGATTTACAACTGATTCTTAAATCTCTCAACTATCCTAAATCTCCCATGTTCTCCAACATTCAAGAACATTTACATATATGCCTCACTATACTTAAATAAATCCTTAATCTAGCTTCTCTCATTAAAATCACTCAAAACCTTAATAATTACATTAATTCAACACTTAGGAAACCAACTTCCTTAAAACACAAGACCCCCGTATGTCTACTAAAATACAATCTTCTGAGCTGAATGCTCCTGCAATAAGTGGCCCACGAACCTCGAACAATAATAGCCCAGGAACCAGAGCCCTTGACGCCCAACACGACGAAGCATCTCCAACGAACCATGAGCAACAAGAACTAAGCAACACAAAAGAGAATCCCAAATGAACCTCAAGCAATAAGAACCCATGAATTGGAGCCCATGATGACCCACAAGAGGTAACGATGAAGGATAAGAGGTGTCGTTGAAAGCCCTTTGAGTCCTATGATGCGCACCACCAACGGTGTAGAGTCGAGGCCCAAATTATAAATAAGAATCCACTGCAACCTTGTGAGAGAATTACAATAAGGCTGAAGCATGGTTAGAACCACTTGCTAACCAAGAGGAAGTAGAGCACTTTGCATGATATCCAAACCATCAATGAAAACCTTTGGGGTCAACTAAGACCCTTGAGTCAGCATGCGAACGCAGGAGGCTGACAGTTGTATATTGGCAAACCAAAATATTATAATTATGTTGATCCTCCAGTTATGAATCATGATAAGTCCAATGCAGACCAAGATATGGGCCAACTAAAGAGTGCATAGATAATATCAGAATTGCAGGCATGGCAACCATGAAAAGACGAGATAGAGGTATAAAGCAATGCTAACACCAATAATGAATTTGCAAAACGAATTACTAGGTCTGGAGACAAGTTTGAAGAAGGATACATACAAGCCATGACGCCACCTCCAGCCATCATCAAGGTAAGCCTCTGTGCACAATAATTATGGGGCATGATGAACTAGCTAGCCATGTGAGGGGTGGTGTACAATAACCATGATACTATCAGAATTGCAGCCCTGGCAACCATGAAAAGACGAGATAGAGGTATAAAGCATTGCTAACACCAATAATGAATTTGGAAAACAAATTACTAGGTTTGGAGACAAGCTTGAAGAAGGATGCATACAAGCAATGAAACCACCTCCAGCCATCATCAAGGTAAGCCTCTGTTCATAATAATTATGGGGCATGATGAACTAGCTAGCCATGTGAGTGGTGGCGTACGATAACCATGAACATTTAATGCATCCATTGCGTGAGAATAAATCAGAGCATGCAGACCCTTAGGAGGATATAAGCAATAGGCAGAGTGGCCACCTATTCCATGTGTCTTCGACATGGCAGTGATAGATGTCGAGATAGCTATATGCCCTTCTTTTTCTTATCAACTTCATACTTCATCCCACCTTCCTTTTATGATATTTTAGAACAAATCATGTGAATTGTGTGTGTCCAAATGAGTTCAATTCTCCCTCTATTTATATTGTCTAGAGGAGTTCAAATAGACATGTCTTCTGGGGTAGGGTTGACTTGAAATTTAGAGGCAATTTTGACCCAACTTACATATTTGAAAAATCTTTTTCTAGGGTATAAATAAGCCTTTGAGTTTGGCCAATACAAATAATAATGAGCATGAAGAACATGCTTAAATAAAATAATAATTTGACTTGAGCATGAAACCCATTCTTGAAACATAAAATTCTTTTAAGAAGAGTCTTTTCGATAGAAATCACATAGGAGAAAATTTTGCCGACGAGTTTCGAACCAGCGAGTGTGGTTCACCATCAAGACCAGATAAAATTCCTTTTTCTTCTTTTTGTTTTTACATAAAATATACAACGACATAAGTAAAAAGGTCATTATGAAGACCAAACCTAGTTACATTTTCAAACAAAATATTTATTTCCATTCATTGTAGGCATCAATGCTAAAATTTCCCGTTTTTAATTTGGAAACTCTCATTTACATTTAGAAACAAAGTCACTTGTAAAATCTCATTGTTTAAACAATTTTGTTACCCTTATTAAACATTTTAATTAGATTTTATAATATATATGTTGAATTCATTACCAAACAAAATATCAAATGGATTTTTACCATTAAAATCCATCTCTAATCTATGCCGCATTGTAAAAATATTGCCATGTTCATAAGTTGGCCTATCAATAGAGGTTAGCCTATACTAAAGATATCCTTAAATCATTAATATCCATTTAAGCATTTTTATAGCCAAAATTATTTGGCAAAGACTACCATGCATTTAGCACTTGTTACCTTTTACCCTTTCATCTTTTGGCTCATGTTTAGACCATTAAGCTATGATCTAATTTTAGTACTGGATCTTTTTGGATATCAATTGCAGGCATGAGCTTATTTTCAACATTGTGACAATGTGGCGAAAGAAAGAAGAAAGTAGTAGATGGATAGTGGGCAAAAGAGAAGACAAAATTCAAGCCCATAATTGATGTTGAGCATAGAGAAAACAATTTTAGCACACAACCACAAAGGATACCCAACAACTATCATGCAATGAGTGGTAAAAATAAATGAGAGAATTGATTTGTTGGATTGAAAGTGCCAAAATTTTGTTGCAATGGAGTGAATGGAAGTGGAGGGAATGTGGTTATAGAGACTGAGGTTCTTGGGTATGTGGTTTGTATAAAATTTGTTGCAATTCAACCAATCCCTTTAGAGCTCAAACAATGTTTGGTTGCAATTGAAACTAAGGGCTCATTTCGGTCCACCATCACCAAAGGATGTGTTATGTTTCACATGCTAAAGCTTCACCACATCTCGGTGCTACCTTTGACAATGATGTTTCTTTATCCATTACTAGTTTTAACTTTTATTGTCTCCCACTACTGATCGCAAACTATAAAACAACTAGTACTGAAATAATCCACAAATATAGTAGCAATTCAAAAGCAATAATAGGTACCAAATCTTATTGACCCATTTCCCACATATGAGCAATGACATGACCAACCTGAAATTCAATGCTCCATGCAAAGCAACAATGGAAAAAAACTATCAAAACACCAAAACCCTCAATCATATATCCATGCATAAATAAAATCCATAGGTGTACCCTTGACTCTCTCCTGAAAAAGTTCAATGGTGGGTATTTGGGAAAGTAAGGTCAATCCTTGTTTTATAACGAGATAGATGAAGAATGAAATAATGTGAGAGGGTTTGTTTTTTATGTTACATAAGCAGAGTGAAATGAAGTGAAAGGCCACATGAGGGGAGTAGGATAGAAACAAAGCCAAGACTACATGAGGGGGGAGATAGAAATAAAGCCAAAACCAACATCCAAGCATGCATCTAATCCAATGGCATTTATGTTTTCTTTAGATGATGTGGTAGTTGATCATGATAATTCATAACTAGCTTAAATTTATTCAGTTGATCAAATGAAAGTAGCAACAAAAATTCACTTGTAAGTATTTCAATATTTTAAACATTCACCTTTAGTTTAATCAAATTTTAATCATTGATATTTTTTAATGAAAATTCAACTTTTGTTTCATAAATTGAGTACATGATCATCTTGAATTTTGTGGTTTAATAGTTGTGATCATTTCTATATCTACTACATAAATAGAGATTGTTTGATCAAATAGAAATCTAGATGAATTTGGAAATCATGTAGGTTACCTAGTAGCCATCTACATGTCATGTGAAGGCTTGCAAGTTCCATGGTAGCCATCTACCTCTTGTGAAATAATTTTCACTAGAGAAAGGAATTAGTACATGCTAAGAAATAAAGTAAACTTTAAGATTTAAAATTAAAAAAAATTGGCTCCAAGATTTGTCCTTACCACTATTGGGAAATGTTTCAATGGAACTGAGGTACCCACATCTCATCTTCATCTGCTCGTTTTAGCATTCAATTAAAATTATTCATAGCTATATTTTGTTGATTTTTAACATTTCCACAAACCTTTTCTCTACTTATTTTCTCTCCACATCTCTGGAATTTTCTCTTAATCTCAACAACATCTATCATCATAGAGTTTTCCAAGTTGCCTTCTGTCTAGAAAGTGGTGAGGCTATGGCCATGCAGGGTGACGAGATGGGTTTTACTGAGTGAAGATCCTCCAACATAGTTCTTAGACTACACCATAGGTGGATTTTATTGAGTGAAGAGCCTCCAACACAATTCCTTGACTACTACACCATGTTATTAGAGCTAGACAATATCAAACCTAGAATCAATGTCAGGGCCTATCAAAACAACCATTCACAAATTTGTTATCTTTAATTCAATTGTTAATTATGAAAAATGGGAAAAAATTGCTTACATTATGGTAATTAAGTCACATTACATAATTTTTAACCAATAACAAATAGAATTAAAATTTGAAAAAAAATAAGTTTCATAAATGTGTAATTTCTATCCAAATTTGGATATACCTTGTGAGCTTGAGTAAAGTAATACCTAGTCAACACAGTTTGAATCATCACTAAAAACTTTAGTTCCTAGTAGAGGAAGGGACTAGAAAATGAGAATAAATTCAAAGCTCTAATTTAAACAAAAAGAAACTTTTGATGAAGCCATAAGAATTGAAATAAACAACTTTGGGAAGTGTTTATGTCACTAATAATGAAGTTAGCGAAAAATTCCCTCTTATATTTAATAGTGAATACATTAGATAATCATGAAAATAATATATTCCTCATAGATAAATATAATTATTAATAAATTTAGATATAATACTTAAAAAAATGCTAAATATTTACATCATGGATAAATATAGAGTACATGCATCAAGTTGATGAGTCATATTTCTAGGCAAACAAATCACTCATCAACTCCAAGTTCGATCAGTATGGCAATCTAGACATTGGTTTGGTCAAAAGGAAAGAAAGAAACAAACACCTTAGAACAATTCCAAGCATCTTACTATACGCATATAACTAATGTAATTTCTAGATATGAAGTAAAGGAAAGGAAAATATTCCCTAACCCGGCTAGAAGGCCTATGGTTGTTGAATTTATTTCATTATTCCATACTCCTCAACAAAAATGGTAGGTATAGTACTAATTATGAGTGGGTCTATGAGCTAATCCTTTTATTCCAAGATTTTGGGATTGGCATGAATTCTAACAACTAGTTGTGTGTGGCTCACTTTTTGGTTTTTCTTTAAAGCTAATTCTGCTTTGAAGCTAATAATATATATACATTAACACATCAATTCAAATTTTCCTTTAAAAGTGCATGTAAAGTATCATCATAGAGAGCTTGGGCTCTCTCTATTGCCTAAGCTGGTCTTAACTATCCAGAAAGTCACTACAATTTATAATTATAAACAATTATATATATTAATAAAATAAAACACACACATATAAATATATGTATTTAATATAAACAATATTAGTTAATCATATTTCTTAATTTTTAGTGATGGTATTCAACAATATAATATTTTAATAGTTGTTTTTATTTTTGTGATGAAATCTTCGTCTTTATTATTTTTTGTTTTATTAAACTATATTTAAATTACGGTGCAGATACTAGCTACTATATAGACCTTGTTAAGGGCACTAATCGGCTCATTTTTTTAATTTTATTTTTTGGTTTGGGAAATTTCAATATTTTTAAAAGACTAATTTTAAACAATTGATTGATAGGGAAAAATAAACAACGTAATAGTTTTTAGCTATGCCTTAAAAAAACGTTACTTCATGGACAGGGTTACCGTCGAGGAGGGTTTTGCTTATAAGTTCATAATTTTTTAGACAGTGCGAGCTCGTTCCAAACTGAGAAGAGGAGTACGATGCGCAAGTATGACTAGTCCTTTGAATATTTCTGTGAATATTTTGTTTCATTTCTTATTTCTTTGAAGCCTTTCAGCAATTTTCGAGCAATGATGGCTTCCCGAGCAGTAAAGAAGCATGCAGGAACATCAACTCTCAAAAAGGCCCCGAACAAGACCCTTAAGAAGGCCAGGCTGCTGAAGCCCGAACCTGAAATTGTTGAAGATGTAGAGAAACTTAGAAAACCAGCTCCTGTAGAGGATGTCAGAGTTGTTGAGGTTCCAGTAAAGAAAGGGAAAAGCAAAAAAACTGGGAAGTTAAAAAAGCGTTCAGCCAAAAACGCTGTTGCTACTGAGGAGCCAGAACGTCTAAGTGAATCTGGGCCCATCAAAGGTAGAGTTTGAGTGTCTATCTTTTAAATGGGTCAAGGTGTTTGGTAGTGTTTAAATTTGTGCGTTTTTGTTTGGATTTATGTTATTTATGGTTTAACCATTTTTGTGGCCGTTAAATTGCCGCATGCTCTTCAGAAGGGTAGGGTAGGGTGGTTGTACATTCGTTAATAAAATTTGCCACTATATGCTAATCTATGTGAAAAATTGCGTGTTCTTTATTTGATCTGCGATAACCATAGGTCTACTATTCTCGCTTTTTTATTGTGCCTTTTTTGTTTAATTGGTCTATTGTGTATGAGATTTTACATTATTAAATTTCACCAAGGTCAATACAAGCAAGTTGTTTAAACAAGGCTGAATAATAAATGTCATGAAAAATCCCAATTTCAAGCCTTTTTACGCTTCCCTCAACATCTTCATAAACTTCTAGTGTTACCCGAAACTTCAACAGCAAATATTATTCAATGCAATATCTGGGAATGGTAATGCTCAAGTAATATTAAATTATCACCTCTCTTTTTTGTTTGTAATAGCTTTATGCGGCTGCTTTAATGGTAGCTATTTTATTTTACTGGAAGTAATCCTTCCAACTAACTCGTTAAATGCCACTGTATTTTTCAAGAGTGCTTCTTTCAAAATACAGGCTAATACTGTGTTTATCATATGGGATCCATAGTTTTAAAACTCCGACTCCGACTCCGACTCGGCCGAGCAATGACTCCGACTCCGACTCCGAAACGGCAATGACTCGGCCGGCTCGTTTTCAATGACTCGGTCGTTGTAAAAAATACATTAAATATTTAGTTTTTT